>OY998138.1:2773955-2986455 GCA_963921915.1 Hyposoter dolosus | reverse complement strand
AGAGAGAGAGAGAGGCTGAGACGAGCGCCCACTGCACTAAATGCTCGGCGCGCTGCCGCTCTCACGCTGCTGCTGGGCCTGTGCTTGCTCTTCGGACCCCACCCAGACGACCCGGAGTGCGGAGCCCGCCGGGCCAGTTGGACCCCGTCTCTCTTTTCTCCACCTCTTTTTTCTCCTCATCCTTTTTTTCATCCCCCACTACTCGTCCAATTTCGCTCTCTGTCTTTCTTCGCAAAAGGACCCTCTCTTCCTCTCTATACCCTCCTGGCCTCTCTCTCGTTTTGCCGCCACGCTGGCCCAAGCCCCGACGTAAACAAGCCACCACCGCGCGAGACGCGCCATTCTCAGCAGCAGCGCTCCTGGCTCCTTCATTTCTGGGTATTGGTGCAGCACCCATACCGTCCTTCAACCATATTCCTCGCATGCATGTATGTGCACATTTTTGTACACGTAGCAACGTACATGGGAATGAGAACGAAACGATACCGATTTTCGATGCATCCTCGCAACAGAAATGTACGATCCTGCATCAAAACTTCAACCACAACTGTAGAAAAAAAAAAAAACGCTCGTACTGGGAGGAGAAACCTTTCGTTTGACTCGATTGGATTATTCTCGATATCTGGAGGCTGTTGTCCTCGTCGAGGATCGAATTTATAACTCTTGTGAAATTAAAATGAGCCAGAGAAGTCTGCGGAGAGTCAAGTGACGTCGGTGCGGTATTATTTGATCGCGAGATGAAAAAAAAAATCAATTTTTTCAAACTCTCTTCTGTTTTCGTTTGAAATACCGATTGACGAAAGCCTCGCAATTGGTCAAATAATAACGCAATGACAATAATTCATTTTCATCATTTTATCATTATAATACGGAATTGGTATAAAAGAATCGCATTTGTATTAATGGAGTAGGTATGATTTTTTGCGATCATGAATGAACGACGCCGGGTGAAATCGCGGGAAAAGAGAATCTCCGGACTGGAGGGTATGAGACTCGAGGAATGCGGTTTGAGTCGTGAACGCGCGCGCGAGAGCTCGCCCACAGAGAGAAATATTTACGTCCTCGTTGCACTCCTTACTCCAGCGAGAAGCGAGCAAGCCGGAGAGAGAGAGAGAGAGAGAGAGAGAGAGAGAGAGAGAGAGAGAGAGAGAGAGAGAGAGAGAGAGAGAGAGAGAGAGAGAGAGAGAGGGAGAGATGGAAGAACGTTGGAAAAAGATCGCTAATACCAACCGACAACAATAACACGACGAGAAAGAGAGAGAAAGGCAAAAATGCATCGCCTCGTGTAGCATGGATGCACTCTCCGTGTGTTTGCACATGCGCGGGAGCGATGAACTTGAAGAGCTCTGCGGGACTGCAACTACGCGGGCAGCATCAACCCGTTGCTTTTGCAACTGAACAGCCTCTGAACGTGCGAGTGTGGATTCCATAAGACACTGTGTATGGCGTGGATATAATATAAATGTACACATGTGTGTGTGTATAAAAAGTAAGGAAACAAGATAAAAGGATCTCTTTCTCGGAGTTGATTTTCAACAACTGTGTTGTTTTATTATTATTATTATTGTATAGCTTTTTTCTACCTGATTCCTGGCAAGAAATTCGATCTTTAGTGAGAGAACGAGATGTTTTTTCGGGACCAAATATTTTCTGTGTATGTGTTGATACGAAATTGGAATTGTCGAGCGTGTTAATTCTCTCGTATCGATACCGCAAAATGTAAAAAACAAGTCAGGTGGAACGATTTATTAACGACATCAAGTTTTTTTAACTTTGCCACGTCGTTTGTATTTTTTACCTTAATGATTTATAATATTGGACTCAATAAGTAGGGGATTCAAGCAGGTTGAAAATATAATTGAAAGGGAAAATGGTTTGTTGGATTCGTGTCCTGGAAAAGTGGTTGAATTTTTTTCCAGTCTGTGTGTTAAGGACGTTGTATGCTAAATATTCTATCGGTAGAATTCCTTTAAATTTGTACTACACAACGAGAATAGTGATATCTAATAGCTTGAGCAATTTTAAGAGGTTTCACCATGTACAAGTCGAGATATTTATTTATAAAAATCACAATTTTCAGTAGTTTCTCATAAGAGCGTGTGTTAAAAGTTGCAATTTTCAACATTAAATATTTCGATTTTTAAATGATGAAGCCTCTTAAAACTTTGCATACATTTTTATGTAGCATCGAAGAAGCTTTATTTAATTTTTTGGAAAAAATCGGTCGTAAAATTTTTTCGAAACTTTGTTTATTAAATAACAAATGCAGATTATCTCGGAAAATCTTGAATTTAGAGTATGTTGTTCTTTAGTCAATTTGTAACAACTTTTTCCAATGAACTTGGGCTCGAGAAAAACTGAAAACAAAAATTTAGATTCGATCGTCGCCATCCAACGTCCTTAAGGGAAGAGAAATGTTGTACAGGAGATAATTTTTCAAGATAATTGTTTGTCAGTTTTTCTGTTAATTATGAGCCAGACGTTAGGATATGCGCGCGAGGGGCACGGAAGATCCTGATGCAGCGTCTGAATAAAAGAGGATCAGAATGCGAGAGAGCAAGAGGACCAAGGATCACATACTCGGTGCATCGTGTGTACCTCGTGTATGCGATGGAATGAAGAAGGATGAGCTGGCGGTGGAGGAGGAGGAGGAGGAGGAGGAGGAGGAGGAGGGGAAAGAGTCTTTGGGTTGGCGGTCCAGTGGCGGTAACAGCGCGGAAACGAGCAACACACGGATGTGGCTGGCTTTCTCAAGAGGAGACCTCCTCGCGCGCCCATCGAGAAAGGATAAAAAAAGAGCGAGAAAAAAACGAAGGAGAGAGATAAAGCCTCCAAGACGGCATTCCACTGATACCTGTCCTTAACTCTTTCTCTCTCTCTCTCTCTCTCTCTCTCTCTCTCTCTCTCTCGCTGGCGCGTTTGCCCAGCATCCCTACCACCTCGTTGTACGATTTCACGTTCACAAGCACGCTGTAGCCTGGCTATCTCGCCCTACACGAAACCATAATGCCATCCTACAGGTGAATGTGTGTGCATGTGCGAAAAGGGCGATAGCAGCAACAGATAGACGATCGAATCTCCACGCAAGCAATACAAATGCGTGTATAAACATCCACACATATTAATCCATGTTGTATCTGTGAGGTTCTCAACCTCCGTGCGTCCTTGAAGGCCGTTAATTAGTCGAGATTTCGCGGCAAGCCATGGGAGATAATTAAACTGACCACACCCAAAAATTGCACGATCTTTACGAGAAATTCCGGAATGCTGAATTCATTAATAATCTTTGATTCATTCGCTCGCACAACCTTCCTTTGTTAATGCTTCTCACATGCTTATTTGTGCTAACGACTCATTTTCAATTAATATTCCACCATTTTTACACCGCAAATGACAATTTTTCGTTGCAAATCAAACGGTTTAGTGATTTTTGCTATTTTTTTTCAAATTTTCTCTTAAGGGAGTCCTCTGGATTTTGATTAAGTTGATACTCGCACAAACGGAACGCGTATGCGTGGGTTTCGAAAGCATGCGCGAGGTTCCAATACTCGAAAAGGTGGCCAAGAGAGAGAGAGAGAGAGAGCGCGTATGTATATTAACAGTACACGAGTCGTCGAGCATTGTCGAGCCTCTGCGTCATCGTGCGACGCATACGTACAAACGACTTCGCCGAACGAAGAAATAAAAAAGAGAAAAAAATAATACGACTTCCGTCATCGAGTATCGTTGAGGTGTGTGTACTGAGAGTGTGCGTGTGTGTGTGTAACGAACAATCATTGGGACACAAGGTGAACGCAAATCAATTTTTACGAGCGACGATTAAGGGGATCGTTTTCGACTTTAGTTACGGAAAAATATGCGACAGGACATCTGTGAAAATGATTAATGTGAAAAATAAAAAAACATACAGTGAGGTCAAAATGCCTCTGATTTTCCGACGAGCAATAAAATTCGATTTTTCAATATTTTACAAATTTTTCTCGCGAATTTTGACACGAGTCACACTCGCGTGAGCGTGTAGGTGAAAATTAAAAAACTGCAAAATTGTCGAAAGAGATGAATGCGAAAGGAGAAAAAAAGTAGGAAAAATACTCACTCGACAAAATCGTGTATCCATTCGTGCGAAGATCATCTCGGTACGTATATTCTCGATGTGGTAAAACAGTTCGGTGTCAATGAGTTAATATTCACTATTTGCAAAACTCTCGTCGGTGAGAACGTGTTTGAAGAATAAAAAAAGGAAAAGAAAAAAAGGCGAGAGAAGGAGGCGATGGAGTAACACCGTTGGTTGATTTTACGCGAGGAACAAGCTCGCTTCAAATTCAAGCCCACCGGGCAATGAACGAAACAGAGAGAGAGAGAGAGAGAGAGAGAGAGCGGAGGAGAATAAGGGAAGGAGGGGGAGGAGTAAGAGAGAAAAATAAAGTCGAACACAGTCTCGTAAGCTCGAATGGTATGGGAACTCGTACACCATCACAGACACAAATGGACGGCTTCCCCGGGACACGTGTGTCTCACTTCCTGCGTCGGACCGGAAGTCTCTATAGTACTATCGCGGAGCGTAGTGTAGCGTGGTCACGCTACAAGGGCCATTACTACCTCAATAGTATAAGAAATGGTCCAATTACCGGTTAGCCTTATACATTATGAAAGCAGTTCTTTTTTCCCTTCCTCCTTCTCTTCCTTTTATCGCGAGTCTTTTTTTTCCATTTTTTCTCTTCACGATGCCGAAATTAGTAATTTTTTAAAATAGCACAAAAAATATTGCCGAGCGATGTTCTCCTTCAAATTTCTTAAACTGCAAATATTTCTGGCGCAATACACGTCCGACCGAAAAGATGATGCTTTGTTTTTTTGCCTCTCGGCTTTCTCGTACTGCATGATAAAAGTTTTTAAGTTGCGATACGCCAGAGACGCAATCTCTAATCAGCATCGACTTTGGTCTCTGTCTCTTTATACGCCAGCGATGTGTTTCCGTCTAATAATCTCGAGTGTGTGCTTTCGGAGCATATATTCTTATGTACATGCAGACACACAGGAATATACACACATATATATCAGTGTATATATGTATTGACTCTTTTTCGAGACTCCCGCCTATTTGCCGAGATCAAAGGATTGGACTGTAAATCACATACGTTGAAATTCGCGCGGGCAATAAATTCCCCTGGTTTCACGTTGGTTCGTTCCTTCGTTTAGAGAGGCCCCGCGATCTGCTCTCGGCGTCTCTGTCTTTTTCTCTCGGTTGGGACGTCGCGCAGGCGTTCCACGGACCAAAAATATATGTATATATTTTTTTCACATGCTCGTACTTGACGATGGTGCTAGTGCGTGTATATACATGTGAGAAGTATTAATATGTGTGAGCGCGGCCTCGCGACGTATGTATTAGCATCTCGGACTGTATCGTGCGTCTCCTCGCACTCGCCGAGAGCTGCTGCTCGGTTCGCGCGTTCTTACGCAATCTTCGTCACGATTCGGGTGGTCCCCTATGGCGTTCGATGACGAAAACGGAGAAAAAAAAAAATGTCCAATAAAAAGACAAATTCTGCAATTTCACGTTCGCGGCTAAAGTTCCATTATTTAATCGTCTTTTTTATTGTTGTTGTTGTTTTTATCGGGAAGAATGTTGATTTTTTTTTTTTTTTTTTTTTTTTGTTAAACGAAGACTCTGTCGGTTGAAATTTCGTTGAGGCAGGATTCAGTCACGGGACACACATGTGTGCGCCCCTATGTGCATTAACGCTCGCGTATATACATGTGGATATGTGTGTACGCAACCATCTCGTAGTATTATAGTATTCATTGATCCCGGGCCGTCGGGTAGGGTCGTACCGTCGGGGGAGTTGAGAGGCAAGGGTGGGGGAGCGAGAGAGAGAGAGAGAAAGAGAGCGGGAGAGAGCGAGTAAAACGCGGCTGCCGGGTACGGGGGTCGCGAGAAGCGCGGCGGCACTTCCGGTCGCGTCGTGGCGTCATCGACCCACGTGTGGCCCTCGAACGCGCCTCGCAGCAGCCGTGACTGAACTCCCGACGACGACGACGACGACGACGACGACGACGACGACGACGACCGAGAGGACGACGACGTCGGAGCGACAGCATTGCTTTTCTCCCGCCTCATTCCGACCGAATCGTGAGCCACGCCGCGAAACAGCATCTTTTTTTTTTACATTCTTTCTATTCTTTCATTTCGTTAAACTCTTTTTCCCGCCAGAAAAAATTGTCCCGTTTTATCAAGCTTTTTTGAAAATATCGTTTTCACGGATATCGTAGAAATAAATATTTCACATTCCAACCGGATGTATCGCGGAAATCGAGCTTCGAGTTCAACCTCGTTTACACCGACTTCCGTTCTGGCTAATACACTCAATCCCTCTGAATCTCATAACCATTCGCTTATGGCCGCGGTTTCCCGCCTCGTATTTCCTTTCATGGCGTTTTTATTCTCCGACAAAAGTTATCGGTCATCCTTCGAGTATTTTGATCAACACTATTTATTTATTCAATAATCGTGCACCACAAAATCGTCATTTTCTTCAGTGAGAAAATGTTTGCATTGTCGGATGTTTTTTTATTTTCACTCTGTTAACGGTTTCATACCTTGTGAAAGGGAGTCTCGTCGCGGAGAACGCAGAGTTTTGAAAAAGGCATTTTTTTTCTCGCATTTCGTAATATTTGGAAAATCACTTTATCCCTTTTCAGGGCTGGGCTGAACGAGCAACACGTCACATTTCGGTCGAACGTTAAAACGCGTTTGAAATGGGCGTTTCAACGATTCTCCGTAAAGTTCGCACGTTGTGTGTTTTCGAGGGAAAAAGCGACGATGTGTTTTCCACCACTGAGTCATGGTCGCTAATTTAAAAAAAAAATCTCGAACGAGCGGAGCTTGCGAGCCTCCCACTTTTGCAAATTCACGCAATATTTAAAGTCAAAGTTGGAATTTCGCCGTCGGGCACGCGGTACTTTTCCTCATGGAGAGAAAACGACAAAAATCCAGCACTAGTTTCACGACGCGAGGACTTTTCCTCAGAACATCGCCGAGCACGTGTTCGTTAATAAAAAAGAAACTCAAATAAAATCTCGAATTTTCCTGTGTGCGTCGATAAATCACTGTTCGCGATTGAATGTCGAAAAATAATCAATCCGAAATAAGTGTAACACTCAACCATTTGGTGCACAATTCCATCCACGTTTTTCGTTCACTCGAAAACTTTGCTGCTCGGTACACTGGTTCGCTTGAGATTTACGGACTAAAAACCAATTTCCACCAACTCGAAATACAATCGATCGGACTTTGCTTCGTCAAGCGTCGTATTGTTCTCTTTTTTTTTGTTTTTTGTTTGTTTTATTTTTTGCAATTATTTTTCCATAAAACGGCGTGACGTAAAAAAGAAAAAAGTAAAAACGAAAAATGTACGTGAACGAGAGAGAAGGTAGAACCGCACGGTACGACAGTCCGTCCGACACTGAGAGAGATCGCTCGATCCGCGGTACGCTCAGGCTAGCCGGCCCACCGCGTACCCGCTATACATGTATACGTTTGTACGTATATGTATACTAAAGTACACGGCGCACGCAACACACTCGGCTTACTATTATAATACACAAAACTATACTATACGGTCTATCGTTACCGCTCTTTCTCTCTTTTTGCTTGATGCTCGCCCCGCGCAGCTTGGGCCCCGCGGTCTCGGTTGGTCTTTGTCTCTCTCGCACTAGGGAACGAGGAGCACGCACTAGTCGAGGCCCACTCATCGCGTCGTTGCGCGTACATGTTGCTGTGTTCCCTGTGGGCTTTGCTCTCACATTCTTAAATAGTAACGTATATATACGCGTATGTGCGTCAGACTGTGCGTCAAAGTGGGTGTGGGATTTTTGCTCGTATTGGGGCTTTTCGTTGAGCCCATACATGTCCAAATCTCTATCCACACAGGGGCAAGTTTTTATGTGTATAAATGTAGATATTGATTGGTTGAAAATAGTGAGCGTTAATCCGCGGAATTTAACGTGTAAAGTAACGCGGATTACGCCCTTTCGTTACATACCAATATTCCTATGGGATTACAAACGCTTTGTATCCAGATTTATTTTCATCCTGACCAAATGGTCAATTATTGTGACCAATAAATTTGCGTGTAAACATCGAAATCGTTGGCTACAATTTTACAATTTAATTGTTTTTTCAATGATTTTAATTCGATTAATTAAATTTAAATCCATTCGGAAATTTCTTTTGGATTCATCTTCTCGAGGTAGAGTGTCGAACACAATAGGAAAGCTCCGAAGTTGCAAAAATTGGAAAATCTTGGGAGGATTGTATTTTTATTTCGTTAAATGTTGTTTTTGAAAAAACGCTTCGTATTAAAGGAAATAAGAATAAATATACGTGAGCAAGATAGGTATGTAAAGTAGACTGATGGAATATTGGGCTGAACGTGTGTTGGCAAAAGCCGAACGAGCGCGAGAGAGAGCGCTTGCGCGGTGGCGGCAAAGTTGGCGTCGCGACGCTCCGTTCAACAAGGACGCATACGAAACGACGACGACGACGACGACGACGACGACGACGGAGAGCTGCCAAAGAAAGAGTGAGAGCCTATTTCCCCACTCTTCACTCACGCACTCACACACATGCGAAGAAAAGGAAAGAACGAAACTGTCGGAGAGAGGGGGTTGGTCGTAATCGTGGTCGTGGCGGCGCGCGGGCTTAAGGGGGATAAAACAGACCCGTTACTTCTCAGAAGCGGGACGGCGGTCGCCGCCAAACAGACCTGCAACAACTCGGGATCCCGGTGCTCTCTCTCTCTCCCTCTCTCTCTTTCTCTTCACACACCAATATTGAAGCATTCTTCGTATACGAATGTGTGTACGCGTACATGCCTCAGAGTATAGAAACATTCGAGGTGAATGTATGAGCTGTGTGACGCGTTATTGGCTTGGAATGTGTGAGTCGAGTGTACACACTCGCTCCTGCTGTGTCTCGCCGTTGTGTCCGGAGCCCGAAAATTTTTCAAGGGGCCAAAGAGTGGAGAAAAGGGGGGCAATCGAGGTTGGCCCGAACCCGAGAATGAATTCTCCTTGTTACAAACCATGAAAAGGATCGAGCATCGAGAAACTCCATCGACTTTATCGTCGGGTTCATCACCGAGAATCTTCGTCGTTGAAAAAAATTTCTTTTCGAATTTAAAAAAATCAAAGAATCACCGAAATATCGTTTATGGATCAATGTCAAAAAGGATTGAACAAGGACGATCGAAAATATTCTGGACGACTTCGGCGTAAGAAACGTTGATTGCGATTTAATTTCTATCGCTTAATAATAAGTTTCCTCCGCGAGTGAAAAGAACCTTTCGATGTACTTGCCACTAAACGAGCCCAAAGTGACGCTTTTCCTGGAAGGAGTTGAAGTGAATAAAAGAGAATGGCTAATTAGGTGTCAACGTCATTTTTCACTGTCCAGTATTTTCCGCCTGTCGAAGAAAACTGGCGAAAACAGGGCGTAGGACGAGGAAAAAATACAGCAGGAAATTGGGATGAGTATTTCGAGGAAACAGGGTTTCTCCTCCTCTTTCGCTTCTCGAAAAGGAGAGTGAAGAAAAAAGAGAGCCTCGTGAAAGTGGCTCTTGGGTGGTTTTTCCCTCGTCTTTTAGTTGTCTTGCCGATTTCTATAACTTTCAATGCCCTGCTCGTATACGAGACGAGAAAATTCTCAGTAATTCATATGAAACGTTTCGTAGACAAGCTAGTTTTTTTTTTTTTTTTTTTTTTTTTTCTCAGAGTCAAGTTCGATTCCCAAGCGACATTGTTTCTACAGACGCAGACAAATTTATTACAATTTCGACCGTTTTCCTCGTTTCGAAGATATTTCGAAATTTTCCCACACAATACGATCGATCGTGGAGACGATTTTGATAAGAGATTAAAATAATTCTTCCATCAACCGATAAATTAAACTGATTACACACACTTGGACCAAAATGGTGAAAGAGAAAAGTGATCGAAATTATGATGGAGCGCGATTACCCAGGCGACTTTAAATCCCACGCCCTTTCTTTCTTCGTTCTCCCGTTTTTTATCGTTTTACCGCATTTTTGGCTAATTATTTGCATTCGAGCAAAATGGCCCCAGGCTCACGCGATCCTGCATTAAAAAACGAAAAGAATGAGCCCAAGTTTTTCAAAATTTGGGTCATTTAGACCCCAGGTTACCGGAATATGTAAAAAAAAAAAAGAAAAAAAAAAAAAACAATAAGGTTACCGTTCTAGGGTTAAATAGGAGTGAGGGACGTGCAACATTAATTAACGGTTGCTCGTTACATTGAAATAACGCTCCAGGACTCGTGAGATTTCGGCTTGTATATAAAGCTGAGTACAGGACACAATACTGTACAGAGCAGAAGAGAAGAGACGAGAAGGTTGCATTCCATCGGTCTCACTCGTGTGAAGAACCGTAAGTCGTACGTCCGCATACTCGGTTGACTCCGAAAGACACACACACACACACAGATACAAACAGAGAAGAACGCACAGAGGCACAAACGTTGAGAAATAACGAGGAGGACGACGAAAAGTGTATAAAATGGCGCGAAACACGAAGAGTGTATGAGAACGGGAGCGAGGAGAGAAAAAAGATAGAGAGAGACGTTGAAATTGCATGGAAATAACTATGATGTCGAGATAGAGAGAGGGAGATAAAGATACAGATGGAAACGGTGCTTGATATACTCGCGATATCTGGTGGCAGACAGGCAGACCTTGTCTATCGTCATCCGCCAGTCACGCCGCAAGGAAAGCACATACACATTGACTTATTAAGGTCAGTGGCGTAGTCCAGTGCGTCGGCGATTAAACCAATTGAAGGACGAATATTATGAATTATGAATATGCTTAATAAACACTTCATTTTGAGGATCGTGAAGATCTAAAGATCGAATTCCAATTTTGTTGTTCTTTATTAACTTTACTTGTTTTTTTTTTAGTCTTGCGGTAATGAGAAACGTCAAAAGTTTGCAGTAAACTGAAAAAACGAGGGGAAATTTTGTTTCTTCTCGAAATATTGATTAAATGGAGGAGGAAAAAAAAGTCAATGCTCGCAGTTTGAAAAGTTAGTAAATGCAAAGATAATGAAGAGAATTTGGCTTGCATGGCAAAGATCGGAAACTCGAGTATACGGGATTAAAGCTTTTAGGATTGTGGAATAATACGAAGAGCGTTTTCTTATTACTCGTGATTTCTTCGTGCTCGATTACGTTCGACGATCGAGTTGGGTTATCTAATCGATCGTATGCTGCTGGAGTTGGCCGACTTGGCGGTGCCACGATGACGCTTACATCGAAGACGACGACGTCGTATCGTTGATACGCCAATGTCGTGGCGCACCTATCCAACAATTGAGCCAGAGGAGCAAGAGTCAGGGCATGTACAAGTTAAATGAGAGGGAGAAAGATAGCGAGGAGAATGGAATGCGCGTAAAGCGACATCGTGTTGTCTCTCGTTCTCGTTTGTCGTCTCCCCAGTTTACCGGCGTACCAAACCTTTTTACGAGACAAGTGTCGCGTACTTTCAACCATCGACAAGTAATCCAACGTCAAGTTCACTCATGCGTAATATATAACTCGCGGAATATGGGCTTTTTCGTGCAGACTCGAGCACGTCGAGCACAGATCATTCAATTTTTTCAAGCTTTTCTCTCGCAGCATTGGTATTTGATCCTAGAATGTTTTTTTTTTCTTAACACCTTTTTTTTAGCTATTCCGATGATCCGGGGTCAAAATGACCCTAATTTTGAAAAATTCATATCTCCGGTAAAATTTAACGAAAAGGCTTCTACTTGGGCTCGTTTTTTTTCGTTTTTTAATGCAGGATCGCGTGAGCCTGGGGCGATTTTGATTGAAGTCAAAAAATCAGTGAAAAATGCGGTAAAACGATAAATAATGGGAAAACGAAGGAAAAAAGGAGAAAATAAAGAAATGGACCGAATGATTCCAACAACTAAATGAATAGGATAAATTTGATTCTCGGATCAACCGCGGAGAATTGCCGCTATGGTGGTCTGGATTTTCGAAAGTGACTCCAATATGCTGGTCGCTAAGAAGCTTATGGAATGTACGAAGATATGCATGAAAAAGGCACGTATTTAGAGACTTGACTTTCTTATTACTTTTATATACATACAGGAGGTCGTTGTGTGACTCGTTTACCGTAATTGTTATTTACATGTTATGTTATCCCGACTACCGCGGCATCGTGTGTAACGGCCTTAAGAGCAAGCAGATGCATCACGAAGATGGTCACAACAGGAAATTCTTTCTCTTCGTCATTTTCTCTTTCCCCCCTTCTCCGCGCAACTCTTTTTTCCTTTTCGTTCCATTTCTCTGCAATCCTCGCTTCGCTTCTATACAACGCAATGACGTATCTAAATATTTCATATTTTACGTGACTGAAAAGTGGAGAAAATCGAGAAGATTGAAATAATTTGTTCGAAAACCCGAAAAAATCGCATTTTCGGAGAAAATTTGAAAAATCGTGTTGCCCAGATTTTTGAGAAAAGTGCAGAATCTGCGATGCAGGAAAGCACTAATAGAGACCAGAGTCTTAGAAACAAAGACTCGACTCCACAAAACGTTTGTTTCTTCTCCCGGGCCGAGTTTCACATATTCGTCGAGCTCGAGAGCTCGAAAGTTCTTCCGCGGTCTAATGACTCGAAAAGAGGAAGAATATAAAGAGAAACTTTGGAAAAGGGAGAAAAAGAAGAAAATATCAAGGAACCACACAAAGTTGGGTCGCGGTGTAATTTTCGAGCATTTGATTATTTTTTAAAAGGGAATTTAGGAAAATATTATAATCTTGGAAATTCAATGAAAAAGACACTTTTGTCGGATGCAAGATTGAGCAAAGCCTTCTCAAATGGAGATGGTCGCCCGTCACGTCCCAATAGGTTCATCTATATGGAGGATCACAGGTATGGAATACATGACGAGAGCGAGACGTGTTCGTCACACAACGATCAATCACGATTTAGTATTTTCTTTCTTTTTCTCTTTCTACTTATTTTTTTTTTTTTATTCTCTCATTCTCCGTACTTCGATGACTCTCTGAAATTCGCTCGTTTTAATATTCCTCGTGGCACTCGAGAGTATGGTCGGTGGTAAGCTCGTAGCCGGAACTACTTTTGCCTCGTAGAGGCAATTAGGAAATTTGCATTCGACCGTTTAGAGTAGCAAGGAATTCAGAACAGTCAACGGGCTGTTTTTTTTTTTTTTTTTATTATAAATTATTCCTCCATATTGACGTTCGTGTAAAAACGATGAAAAAAAAAAATGCAAAAAAAAATGAAAAAAGAAATTCTCGCAAATATGTAATTCCGAAATTTTTTATTTTATTTTTATTGCTATTTTTACGAGAAAGAAAAGTTAATGAGATCGATGTACGCGCAGATACGCGTCAAAGAGCGCGCGGGGCCGTAGTACGCGAGTGGCAAAAGTCAGGAACACGCGGTCGGATATTTCACCGGTGAATGAACCACGCGAGTCACAACCATGCAAAAAAAAAAGTAGTGGAGAGAAGAGAGAGGCAAAAAAAATGTCAATGAGCGCAATTAATATTGCACGAGGCGCGCGCGCACTCGGTGTGGCGGGTATAACGAGAGTGGAGGGCGCGTTCGCGCCTGCGCTTCAAATTCGCTTCACTCGAGTCTGGGAGGTGAAAAAACCGAGATAGAGAAAGAGAGAGAGAGAGAAAAGGAACGAAAGGGTTAACGGTTGAACGAGGGGGAGGCTTGGGTAGGCGGCGTACTACGACTACTCACTCTGTAGTACAGAGAGGAAATGGGTTTGAGCTCGAGGAAAAAGAGGCCAAGAGGAACGAGCGAGAAAAAGGAAAAGAGATTGTTTACTGCAACAGCGGATTCATCTTGAATCCGTCACGCACTTTTTTTCAAATCTTTCATCTCTTCGACTACAAACTTCTCAATGAAATAAAACGCGCCAAATTCTTAACCAATTTATTACGTCGCACCCTCTTCCTTTAGGGAAAAACTGACGACGATTGAGTTTTCTACTTACGATATCACCTTCCGAAGTTCATGTCACCGAAATTTTGAGAAGGAGAAGATAAAAAAGGGCTTACCTGTAACAGAAAACGATAAAAAAATCAATTAAGACCGTGGCACTCGATCGTAACAAGAATCGTCATAATTGTGTCTTCACGATATTCGTACATTCTTTCATTCAACAAAATACCCCAGGCGAATTTAAATCTTTAATTCGTTTGCTCTCCGTTCTCCCGCGTTCATCGTTTTACCGTATTTTTGACTAATTTTTTTACTCGAAGCAAAATTCTTCGAGGCTCACGTGATCCTGCATTAAAAAACGAAAAGAATGAGCCCAAGTTGAAGCCTTTTCGTTAAATTTTACCGGAGATATGAATTTTTCAAAATTGGGGTCATTTTGACCCCAGGTTAACGGAATAGGTAAAAGAAAAATAAGGTTACCGTTCGTAGGGTTAAACGTCATTATCGCATACGAAGGAAATTTCTGCAGGCTGATGCAAAGATTGAGGTCGTTTTACGGTCGAAAGACAAGTCCTTATAGGGGACTGGGTCTCATCGAAGGATTCGGAATGTTTGGAATGAGGTAATTCCATGGTATTTACAGCGTCAAAGTGGACAGGAATTAAAGTAGGGGAAGCAGGATGCAATGCACATTAATATGGAACGTCGCACATTCATCCGTGGATAAAAGATTTCTTTGGAAAGAGAGTTGTCATGTTTCGAAGGTACGCGCTGGGAAAAATGATGAAGTTGAATATTCGCGGGGGTTCGTTGAAAGTGCATATAACGAAGAGGAGCCGATGTTTTCCTCGCGGTGTTGCTGCACTGCTGCTGATGCAGTGCGAACGTAGCCTATATTTATATTGTGAATGCACTACGAACGTACGAGGCGGGATACAACGGGTACGGTTGGCTCGCATTCATAAAGCACACCGGACATGCAGGATGCGAACTCGCTCGCTCGCTCACTCGCGATTCTTCACTTTGCCTCATCCTGTCTCTCACTTGCTCATCTCTGTGCTCCATTCTCTCTCCTCGATCTCATCATTCTCTCTCGTGTGTTCGAGCGCGATCACCTCCTCCAACCTCCCCCTCGCTGGCTCATCGCTGCACTCGAGCACTCTGAGTCGCTCGAGTAATCCCCGTTCCGCTCATACCCAATCCGCCCACGTTCTTACTCTTCATCTATCTCTCATGTACATTTATTTATTCCTCTTATTTTCACGTAATCTCAATGTCTAAGATTTCTTTGTTTAATATCGTGCAAATTCTTCATTTCGTTTCAAATTTTCTCTCTGAATATTTTTGATTCGTTTTCTTGAACCACCTGAGTTGTCCTCGTGCGTTTTTTTCTTGTGGCTCGCTCATAAAATCAAACGGTATATTTTTTATTCGTGCGCGTTGCTGCACTCGCAATAATTTTTGTTTTTTTTTTTCTTCAATCCTCGCGCTCTTGCTGGTGTTTTTAACACTCGCCTGGCTAGCGCCACCGCACAGTGTGAACGAGTCTCGAAGATATGGAGAAGAGGAGAAAACGAAGAAGAAGATGAGGATGAACAAGAGCTCGCGATCCGCAACGAAGACGAGAAGCAAGCAAGCAGGCAAAAAGCTTCAGCCCCTCATCACCCCGCTCTGACGATCCGAGTCGTCGGCTACTTCTGCCGGTGCTGATGGTGGCGGGGCCGGGGTCAACGGACCGCCGGAAGTCGGGGATGCGGGGCTCTCGCTTCATTCTCTCTCTCTCTCTCTCTCTCTCTCTCGCTCTTTCACCCTCGCGTTCATGAACTCGAGTCTCTCGTTCACCTTCTGTCTTCTTCCATCTTGTAAGTAGACCTCTCTGGATTCGTGTCTCATTTTAGTCTTTTAATTTCGCTTTTCTCCCTGCTACATCGTTCCACCTTTTCCCTATGATTAAATAAACAAATGAAACATTTCCGAAAAGCTTGGAAAATATAAAGAAATTTTTGGCGGAGGGGCTCACACGGCGAATTTGCACTTTGTGCAGTGCACTATCGTTCGTTGCACCTCAAGTTGTATTTGTGCAGTGTGTATGGGTCGGAGTGCGCGGAGTAGGTATATCGGTAAAAGGTATGCAGTGAGTAGACCGCAGACTGCAGCATGGATCGGTGGTGCATATCGATCTTATACTTTTTTGCGGGTTCCTGGTCGTTGTCATCGTCGTCGGGATGCATGGCTCGAGTGTGCAAAAGACAGGGACAGATATAGAAAATGTGTCTACAAGTGTAAGTAAGAAAGAGTTGAAGAGAAAGAGGGGGAGAGGCGGGGACGAGGAGAAAAGATACGAGCAGCAGAGTCTCGACTCTCGACGTACGTGAGCCGCCGAGCCTTCGGAAGGTATTGGTGTGTATGGGTGCGTGGGTTCAGTGGGTTCGTGGTCGATGACGTCAGGCCTCGACGGGAACCGACACAAACACATTCTTCCTATTATACTCGTAACATCGTGTATGCGCTTAAACCGTATCAACGTTCATGTGGCTCAGTGTGTATTTGTGTTTGTGTGGCTCGTTCATGTGGCTCAGCGTGTGTGTGTGTGTGTGTTGAGTGTGTGCGTGTGGGTACGAGTGAATCGCCTAGTACGCGCAAATGTCACACGACCGGGGGCAAGCGAGGAACCCGCTCGCTAGCTTGCTTGCGAGCGAGCGAGCGAGCGAGCGCGCGGCCATGTGTGGGACCGGAAGTGTGAGTATCCGGCCAGACTCGTGTGGGCTTCGCTATACGCTCCTCCTGACTCCTATATACGCTTCTTTTTCCCCTTTCGAGCTACGTTATCTCTCACTCTCTCATTCTTATTCTTGCCTCTCTTTCTTGTGCGTCCCTCGGAAAGCCTCAGACCTACGCTTTGCAACGCGCACACACGTACGCGTTCTGTAATACTGAATCTGGGATTCTTAGCGCTTTTTTATCTCGGTTGTTGCATTTCAGTGCTAAGTTTTTTTCGATCGCAATTGTCATTACATCGGAATATATTCCGATACATTTCTATCGCGATTGAAAATGAATTTTTTCTTACGAGCAGTTTAAGGATGTTGAGTACACGACCTCGTGAATACTTGGTGGAAAAACATACGAAATTTGAAGAATTCTATCATCATTGCTTTAACCACCTTAAGGGTTGAAATAAAAATGATGAAAATATTCTGAAAATTCTTGTATAAAGTAATTAAGAGGTGTGTAAATATTTTACGACGATTAGGAAGCTCGTTATTACAAAATTAACATTTTGTTAAGAACAATTTTTTGAACAAATACCAAAAATATTTATCAATAAACTTGGTTTTGTTTTCGTTGCTTTGAGCATATTGAAGATATTAGAAAATTGAGCGGTCAAAACTAAAAACTTATCGCAAAGTTATACCAGTTTCCATAAGACTACGTTTGACTACATTTAATTTTATTAATGTTAATTGTTCAATAATGAACTTCCTGATGGTCGTGAAATGTTGACACGAGCTCTTAAATACTTTATACAAAAATATATCAAATTTTCAGAATTTTCTCATCACTTGGAATCGCTCCAAACTTTTTGTTTCATGCTGCATTCGAAATTTGTATCTATATACAGATGAAAAGGGAAAGTACTTTTGAGAAGCGTTTACAAGTCCCGTGACATACAAGCCCGTCTTTTCGGGCTTCTCACAAGTCGTAGGTGTTGTTACTCCAACTTTTTCGCACTCGTATAAGGATTCTCGTGTTCCATAGTCGGCCTGCCCCTCACTCCCTTTTCTCGGCGACTTTACACACGTTGTGGAAATTCGGGCTGTCGGCGATTGGGCAGTTTGTATACGCATAGCCGCGAGGGGTTGAATCGATCGTCGGGACTCTACAAGACGCCACGACCCATACCCTGGCCGCTGGTTCAGCCCGCAGGCACTTTTTTCTAGGAAACGTCTGACCATCACCATCACCACTGCTCGAAAACGAAACGCGTTTCTGTATATTGCTGCGAGAGGATCTCTGCAGTGAACGCGAGTCTCGAAATCGTTTTCTCTTTCTCTCACTCTAATTTTTCTCGTTTTTTTTTTTGTTTTTTTTTTGTTTTTTTCGTTTCCTCTCCTCTTTTCGCGAAGGCACACGACGACGATTCGGCCGGGCCTCTCCTCGCGGCACTCTCGTCGAGGCTCGTCGGAGTAGGAGAGGAAGAGCTAGACGCGAGGAATTTGGCTGACGGCCAGGGAGAAGAAGAGAGGCTCGCGCGCGCGAGACCGCCGATTGAATTTTTGGCTCGAGGTCGATAGCCAGACTTTCGGAATCTTCCAGAAACCCAGTCTCATCTTGTGCGTGTCTCTTCTCACTCGATATGCCGATGCTGTGTGTTGTTTTATTTTCTTTTATTTTCCATTCCTTTTTCTCTTGCTTTTGCATCATTTTTTTCTGCCTACAGGCTGTACAAACGAGACTGTCCGTTGTAATGATAAGTGACGATATACCCCGGGGACGTGTGCGACTAGCCTGATGTTACAATGTAGCTCTAGCTCTTGATAATTTAACCAGCGATTCCGGAAATTATCATAACGTAATGAAAAACGATGTCGCGAATGTTTAATTTGACAAATAAAAATGTACAACGCAGAAAAGTTGCTCCAATGGCCGTTAATTACAGTGCCACGTTGGCTTGACGCGAGGCTCGAATCCTCGCGCTCAAAGTTCGTATCACAGAGTCTTTCAACTCGATTTTACGATTTTTTTTTATTTCTATTTTTTAATTTTTTTTGTACGTGGCGCTGAGCTCCCAGCGTGTGCACTGCTCGCGCGTCCGCTTCCCATTCATGTTTGTCGCGCTGTGGCGTTTGCCCACACTGACTTTGACTCGTAAATGACGGGACGGCGACAAGAGACATGCAGAGACGAAAGGGTACTGTAGTGGAATATATAATTCAACAGCTCGGTAAGATATAGGGCGTCCTTAAAGCGATGGCTCGGTTGTTAAAATAATGCACTGGAAATGAAATTTTGTTGAACCAGGTAAACTGAATATTTTCGGATAATTTCCGTAACTTTTGCAGCATATTTTTGGTTCCTAACGAAACTGTGAGCAAAATTTACGATCGGAATGAAAAATTAAAATTTCCTTTCCGAAGAGAATTTGTACAAAATTTCTTGTCGCAATGACACAATTTTTGGAATTATTCAAATAAAAAACGTTTAGTTGAACGTGTTCCACAAAATATCGATCGTTTCCATCAAAATTTTCTTTTCAGTGTTAAACGAGAAAAAAAAGCAACAGTTTTTTTTTTTTTTTTTGTTATTTTCGATCGGTCCGATTGTTGTGGCTGAATAATTGAAAATTGATAACGAATCAGGAGGATTATTCGTCTCGGAAAACTCTCGATCGATCGCCACGACATTAAGGACACTCTGTAAGTGAATCATCACCACATACACTAGAGTACGGTTGTGAAAAAAGGGAATGAGAGCATTCCAATGTGGAATTGGATGGAGTTTGGATAAATAAATAAATGCATAAGGAACGAAAGTTTAAAGATTCTCGAGAAAGATGAATTTCTCCATCCTTTCGTATATATAGTTTTGGTTCACAATGTTTTCTGGACGATCGCGCGCGACCCACAGCCCCATTTAACAATATCTCGTGGGTTTCTCTCTCGACGAGTCGTCTCGATCGCGACTAGGCTCTGTGTATAACCCGAAGAATCGGATCCCACGACTCCCATTCAAGAATCTAATTTATATTGAAGAGAATTCCGAGTCGAAAGCGCGGCTAGGACCGCGCGAAGGCGTCGATCTTTGAGGCGCCGCCGTTTAAGATGCATTGTACGTATAGATATATACGACAAAAGACAGCCGACAATAGCTCGAAAGAGTGAGAGAGAGAGAGAGAGAGAGAGAGAGAGAGAGAGAGAGAGAGAGAGAGAGAGAGAGAGAGAGAGAGAGAGAGGGTGAAAAAAAGTGAAAAACGAAACGAGATGAAAGATATTACAACGTGGAGAACGATATGGGCGAGAGTATGGGAGAAAAAGATAAAAAAACAAGAGAGACGAAAGAAAAGAATGAGAATATAACGTGGAGCGGCGAAGAAGCAAGTTACCGAGAACTGCTCTCCGGACCCAATATGATAATTGGGCATGGAGAACGTTGTGAACATAGCACCTTGTAGTCCTCACGGTGGCCATTGTTGAATCTCTCAGCTTTACGAGGTATTCGAGCTTAAAGAGAAGAAAAAGTCAAGCCCATGTATATCTATATACATGCATAAAGATCGATAGAAAAGAATAACAAGCATCGGAAGGGGAGAGAGACAAATGCATCGACTTTGAGCGCGAATGCATTGGCTCAATATATCGATAAGATCTGCATATTTTCTCTTCCAAGTTGGCATCATTCGTAGCCGTTCGATATATGAATTTTATTATACACTGAAAACAAAATTTTGTTGGAAAAGATCGATATTTTCTTCGATACGTTCGACTAAACGTTTTTTTTTTTTTTTTAACAATCCTAAAAATCGTGTCATTTTGTAGCAAGAAATATTCTAGAAAGTCTCTTCGGAAGCAAAATTTTGTCGTTCCAATCGCAAATTTCGCTGACAATTCCGT
This sequence comes from Hyposoter dolosus, assembly GCA_963921915.1. Classification (NCBI taxonomy): domain Eukaryota; kingdom Metazoa; phylum Arthropoda; class Insecta; order Hymenoptera; family Ichneumonidae; genus Hyposoter; species Hyposoter dolosus. The sequence continues at coordinate 2,965,837 of OY998138.1, read as the reverse complement.
TAGAAACCAAAAATACTGCCAAAATAACGAAAATTTTGAAATTATCTAAAAATATTTAGTTTACCATGTTCAACAAAAATTTGATTTCCAGTGTAGAGTTACTGTTATTTCTCGTTCATCCACCGATTGATTGTGTGTTTTGAAAGAAAAGAAAAATATGAAGGCGATTGTGAAGGCTCTCGGATTCGATCGATCATTCGAGTGCGTTGGTAACGAGTGCAGCACACAAGTAGGTACTATAATGTAACGGAGAAACGTTAAGACGGATGTACGCATCGATACGCAACGCGCTGCAACCACTCGGAGCACACGTGCACTCATTTTTTTTTCTTTCCTTGAGAAATGAAAAGAAAAAAGAGGCGAGATATAGAGGTTCGACTTGTTGAGGTTAGCGCCACGTCGTTTTATCATCGTATCGTTGTTGCACGCTGGCTCGACAGGCGCCCTCTGTATATACCTATCCCTTTTCTCCTTGGTAAATTCTTGCCTCTCTCTCTCTCTCTCTCTCTCTCTCGCCTCGGTCCTCAGGAAACCGCGGACCCGCCAATCATGAATTCTCGGCCTAGTATTATCGCTCGCGTCTCGGTATGCACAACACGCTCTCTCCTTTATATTTTCTTCTTCTTATTTTTTATTCTTTTTATTATTATTTCTTCTCGTTGAACGTTCAAAGTATCGAAAAAGCTGAGCACAAAACTCCCCGAGACAAACGCAACGGAGGGAGCAAAAGAGAGGGAGAGAATTTACTAATACACGCGCATATCGCGCTCGCCGCCCTTTGGAATTTCATCCGTAAACGGAGAAGGCACACGTTTTAGAAAGACTCGCGAGTGCGACGACCGAGAGCGATAAGCGTGCGTGCGTGCGTGCGTGCGTTCTCGTCTCTATGTGCAGTGCGCTCTCTCTCTCTCTCTCTCTCTCGCTGGCCGAGCTCGTTGCATGCGGAGCTTCGAGTGCACGTGGAACGCGAGCGTCAGTAAGAATGAGAGAAATACGAGAGACGAAGCAGAGAAAAAAAAACAAGCTTTCTCGAGGAATTAAGAGAGAAAGAGAGAGGGCACACAGGCTCGCCTCCGTTTCATTGTAATCTCGCTCACACGAGGTCTCGCATTCACTCGCAATAAGCATTTTACGATTAATCAACCGTGACGTCAGATTCGTGAAATCGATTAAGGAGCCAGTTGCATCGCCGAGATTCTCGGGATGAAAAGAGAGATACGAGGAACGTGGACTGAAATAAAAATCAATCCTTGCCAATTATAATTCTGTCGGTGCAACAAAACTTCAAACTTTGCTTCGTTAAAATTTTTATGTCGATATGAATTCGAGAGAATATCGACTTGATAATTATCCTCAAGTTTTCTTACAGCTCCACAATCTTTCTGCCAATAAGTTTGTCATTTCCTTTATTATTTCTTGACGTTCGCTACCAAATTACGAGCATCTTTCGTAATTATTTTGTAATCAAATGTCCATTCGTATGTGAAGAAAAAAAAACAGTGAAAAAAATTGTTGATTCGACGTTAAATTTGAAAGGAAAAAATATTAAAGGGTCGAGCGGCCGAGTTCCAAGTGCTGACAGAGTAAACGAGTAAACGTGGCCAAAGGAGTCACGCTCGTGGTACACCAAGTTGAACGAGAATGAGGAAAGTGCAAGGAGCAGAAAGAGCCAGAGAGAGAAGGCGACAGAGGAATAAAAGTTGAACGTACGTGTTGAGTGAGTAAGAGGGGATGGAATGCACCTTCTTGAAGAAGAGTCTCTTCTGCGTGGCTGATGGTTCGTACAGTGGGCTCACACATAGACATGTACGTATTAAAAAATGGGTTGTTGGAAGAAAAGGGCTTAAGGGACATGGGATTATGTGACAAGTGGTGTAGATTCCGCCCTTTTGTTTGGGAAGGAGGTGATTTGTATTTGTACAAGGTTGAGGCGCCCGGTATATTTCGTACTATATATATGCAGAGACTCGTGCAAGAAAGAGAGAGCCAAAAAAGGCATGAGGGAAAGGGCTGAGCGGGGAGGGGGGGAGGGAGAAAAAGGTGGAGGAGCACGAGAGCGAGTGAAGGTGAACTGATAGTGAAAAGATGAGAAGGAGAGAAGCCAAAACGAGAGCGAGAGAGGTGGGCGATGTAGAAAAAAAAGGAGAAAGGGAGAGAGAGGGAGATGAAAACGATGCCTCCAGTCTTTGGGAGCACAACAAACAGACGCCGCCTCGTAATTTGTTTTCATACGTTCGCCAGAGCGTTCGCCAGTCTTCGTCTCCGCACCATATTCTTCGTCTTATCGTTTTTTTTTTGCTTCAAAATGTTTTATATTTTATTATTTCTCATGATCACTTTGAAACCTCGATCGCGTTGGTCTTTTCTGCTCTCGGATTGTTGCTGAGGTGGTTGCATCGAGTCGTTGACATAAATTCGGAAAAAATTGACGAGAAATCGTGATGGGATTGTACGCGCCATTATCAGCCAAAATCTTAATCAGAGAGAAAAGCGTTGGAATCCGCGTGCGAAGGAGTCACTCGGTTTGTCATTCAATTTTCACGCGGAAATAAACTCATAGCCCCCGCCGCCGTCGCATTGACGAAATTTCCTCTTGAAAACTCCTCGAGAAATAAATGGAAACGAATGTGCTGGCGAAAGCTGCGCGGTGATCGGTCGAGGGGGATGATTTTTCAACGTAAGGGATGTTTTTCAAGGGCATACGAACCTGCAGAAAATAAATTATCAAGTTTTGTAGAGATGACGCGGTCCGAGAATAACTTGTTCGCAGTGTGGAATTTGGCAAATTTTGAGGAAAGGGGTGAGAGGAAACCGGGGGTTGGTGCTGGTTCGTGGTGCATATATATCGCCCAGGGAACACGAGTGAATATGGTGGACGGGTTCCCTCTTTGGTTATTTGGAGGATTGCGGCGTCGGCGGCGCCCCGGGGCCATTAATCATCCCAATAATTGCTTCCCTTCCCACATCATATAATTCCTATAGAAGAGCCCTTCTATCTTTCACCGTCTTTTCGCCTCTCCTCCCTTCCTCGCTCGCTCTTTCCATCCTTTGCAGCAGCAGCAGCAGCAGCAGCAGCAGTATGTGCGCGATCCTTGGCTGCTCGCTCAACAGACTACACACGCGTTCTCTCGGTGTGTTGCTCGAAAGCAGATCGGTCTTACCCTTTTTACCAGGTTGGCTCCATCGACCAATGCTATATAACGAACCCCACCGTGCTGCTCTTTTCTCGTAACGCCGGGAGGGATCACACCCGTCAGACGCTTCTGTCTCTCTGTCTTTCTCGCTGCTGCCTCCTCACACCCTCGCGATCGAGATCGCACGTCGTCTATCGCGCGTCGAGGCGAGTATACGCGAGTGAGCTCGCCAAACGAAAAATTGATCGAAAGGATGATGGGGGATCTCGCTTCGTCGAGATATAGAGCGAGAGAGTGGGAGGAGAGGGCGAAAAAAAACGATATATTGTGGTAACGAGACGTGGCGAATCAAGTTTGAAAAAAGCACAAAAAGAAAACGTACTCGAGGCATTAAAAAACAGAGATTCTCTTCCCTGAAATCTGATGTATTTGCATTTCTAAAAATTATAATTCTTTTCCGCTAACCTGCTGGGATCAAAATGACCCCGATTTTGAAAAATTCGTATCTCCGGTAAAATTTAACGAAAATAGTTCAAATTGGGCTCGTTCTTTTAGTTTTTTAATGCAGAATCACGCGAGCCTGTGCAATTTTGCATAAAGTCAAAAAATTAGTCAGAAATGCGGTAAAACGATAAAAAAAACGAGAGGGGTCGCCCGGGGTCGTTTTTGACCCCAGGTTACCGTTCTAGGGTTAAGACAATCATTAAATAACGTAGGAAGCGTTATGCGGGAGTAAGACGTGTCACGTTTTTTCGTACGTATTCAATGAGCATTTTTGTTTTCTTCCAAGCGTTAGTGTGTGCTCATTATCGGACGTAGTGTACCGGGATTCCCGTATTCATATTTTTTTACGTCCGGTCACGTATACAATCGCGGTTTTTTTTTTTGTTCAGCCTCGACTAATTGAGCAAAACGGAAGTGACGCAGGAAGATATAGAAGCAGCGAAATGTGGCTAACGAACATTGACGCGCGGATCAAGAGAAATGAGATTTCATTCATAAATGAATACACTCGGCTCACGCGTGAATATATAACGCAAATGACGAGAGCTGCTCCCGTTAGAAAAGAAACGTTTGTTTCATAAATAAGATAAACTCTTAGAAAATTGACGAAACACGGAGGCCAAAAGAAAAAGCGTTTACTCCCTGCTTGCGTAAAGCGCGAGAGACGAGGCTGCGTACGCACACGCACGGTTAAAACAGCAGCAGGCTGTATGCGCGTAGTCTCGAGTTTCGTGAGATTCGGAGCCTCGCCTCGGATTAGCTTTTGGAATGCGTGAAGGTGCTCGTCGTGTAGGAAGAGATGCCTCGGCATCAGCAGCACATACTTGACGACATATAAAACACGAATACATAAATTTGAAGACATGCATGATTATCGCGTCGGTGTAGGTTCGGATGAAGAGCAGAAGGGCGTAACGCAAGTTTGTACGCTCGTTAAATAAAGTATCTCGAGGCTTTTTGTGAGCAAGATAACTGCCGGGGATAGGAAGTTGTCGCGCGATGCGATGGGACTCTGAGCACACGATCCGTATCGTCTGGTTGGTGAACGTGATCGAAAGAATTCCATTCATAGATGTGCTGGTACGCATCAGCTCGAATATATATAGATATTTTTTGAGGGCAAGGTGGCGGTTATAAAGCGGGGTGAAAGCGTTGTAAAGCGATAGAGATAGCGTGAGAATATATAGGCGAGAGAAAAGGTTTTACGAGCGTGTGTGCATGAGTATGTGAGTTGAATTAGACGCGGCGCCAGGTAAGAGAACGTGGAATTAATGTCATCTATCCCCAATCCCCTCTATTACCTCGCCCTTTCCCGCCTGCTGGCTCTTTCACCGCGGGCGAGAGGCAAACCATGCATATATATCCATCGCAGGACGGATCGACGATATATACATGAAATAAAAGCGAATGCGCGCCTGATGAATTGTGCGAGCGAGAAATGAGATCCCACGCGCTGCACCTACGCACCCAAAAAACCTTTCATCGATTACATTATATGGAGACATAAAGATATATCTCTGGAACGTGACCTAATTTTTGTAGCAGTATCAAAACGATACAGAGGACACTCGATGTTTTCTGTGTGTATATAGCACATTCCATGGATTCATATGCACATGTAGATACAAGACATTCCGCGTGTAGACTATCAATGAAAAATAATTAAACAACGCTCTCCGCTGTTTGTATGCGTTCTATTTCTTTTTACCCTCCTCCTTTCTTCTCCTCCTGCCTCATTCATTGACACGAAACGTCTGACTGGAATGATTTCATTCTACTGAAATTCCAATTGAGCCACCAGCGCACGCATGTGCGATTGGAATTTATATTGCGCAATCGCGGTTATCATAATGTAACGCGAGTGAGCAACGACATGGACGTCGGAAAAATAGAACTTGACGTGAATCAAGAATTCTGTATAAGTAATGATTATACGTGTGGTGAAATAAGTTTTTTTTATCGGAAAGAAGTAGGTCGTTGGGTTTTTTTTTTTTTTTTATATTAAAACGAATCGTAATTCGGTATTAAGGTATTACTATTACAAAACGATTTTATTCGGGCTTCTTTTCAAAATTTTGCATAAACGTTTTTGGCACCAAAACTAACAGTTTTCTCCTGTGAAGAAATTTTTTTTATGTTTCCCATCTAAACGCGTGTACATTCAAGTCACGTTTCGTTAAAAAGTTGCAAGAAAAAAACAAAAGAAACGCGACTTCAATTTACACGTGTTTAGATGGGAAAAATAAAAAAAATGGGAAATCAAATATCTCAAATTCTAAGCGTCAGAAAATTTTTCTTCAGAGGAGAAAACTTTTAGTTTTGGTGCCAAGAACGTTTATACGAAATTTTGAAAGAATCCTAAATAAAATCGTTTTGTGATAGTAATACGTTAACGCTCCTCCGATTTTTATTAAAACTTTATTAAAAAAAAAAACATTAAGAATGCACTCTGTCCTTTTTTTTAGAGCTACGTTTCAGGAATTTTTTTGATTTTTTTTTTTTTTTTAATCGATAAAAAAAATTTGTATTCGAATTGTGGGGATCGCTGGCGCCCGAAGAAATTCAACGTAGCAAACTGCGAGACGATATGCAGCATATACCGTTAATGTATAATCATTGATGATGCCATATGCACTCGTGCTATGGAATCGCGGAGGCGGAGTTTGTTGGCGCGAGCGGTTTCCGGTCTGCGAGAACTTTCATGAATGAAAAGCGCGTCGACGAGCTAAAGTCCCAAGAGCGAGAGAGAGCGAGAGAGAGAGAGAGAGAGAGAGAGTGAGACTTTGCTACGCTCTGAGTTCACACACATACATAATACAAACGAATTAATTGTATAATTAAGATACTTATGACGACAAGTTTTTATTGGACTGGGGACGTTCCAGCAAACAGCACGAATGTCAATTTTATTTAAGAATTTCCATATGTTCCGATTTCTATTTTATTTTGCAGAATTAAGGAAACAATTGAATAATATATTTACGCGTCCCCTGGAGATTTCCGAAATTCTCCGAGCCTTTAAATTTCCTATCGATGAATAATAAATCGAACGTTCCATTCCCCCAAAATCCCTCATTTTCGTATGCTAAACTGTCCAGCAGCAGCAGCAGCAGCGCATTCCTATTTGCTTGATCAAAATCCTGATGCATAATTCTCTTCGATCGCATTATACGGATTGTCCACATATTTATGAATCCAAAGATAATAATAATAAATATATATAGTAAAGATGAAAATGTATTGAAAATTGAGGGATCGTTCCGGTATAGAGTGAGTTTTGTGAATGATAAAGGAACGGAAGCGTTTGTGTACAGTAGATTCATCGGTTATCGTCGAGGTTTCGTGCGTACCACAGAATCATACGTACACGGCATGTATGTACAAATATATGTGGAAGAGGCGGTGAGAGGATTGGAGAGGACGCGGGCGCGGTTTTCCAAGCGAAGGCGAGGACGGGAGGACGCAGGGAGGAACCAGCGGACGGGATATCAGTCGGTGACCCAGTCATAAGCCTCGATATGGTTATATATGTTCTCTCGGTGTTCTCTTGGTCAGAGCGATAGACCCCTCGCCCATTCAGCATATCTGCACGAAGCTGCGTCTATCCATACGTGAGTGTGTGCTTGTGTATCTATATATATATAGAGATTTGAATAAGCGTGTATAACATACAGCCAGAGGCGGACAAATGTAAATATGTCATGAGGCCTTTAGCAGCACCCGAAGCCTCGACCGTTATAAGAATTTTTCTCTTCGGGTAGACACTTACTATGATAATCGTTAATAAATAATCGCCGAGGCTCGAAGGATTTCGTTAAAAATCGGTGGGAACGTGAGAACAGAATTTTTCATTTTTTTTATTTCTTCTTTCATTCTTTCGCGATCGGCGATAATATCGCCCGCAAGAGGAGTAAGAATGAAGTTATTTTTCAGTCTGCGTTCGAGCAATCAGGCTTTTATCGTTAATGTACATTTTTTTTTCTTTCATTCGCATTGATGTAAAAAAGAAATTGTAATCTCGCGTCGTTTGACTAATCAATCGCGGGAATCCTTTTTTATCTCTCGACTCTCCGAGACGCGAGATCTCGATTAAAATGCATTTTGAAAAAGTGCATTTTAAAAAACTGCATTTCGAGTCTGGTGATCGTTCGAAAAAAAAAAAAACAAAAAAAAAAAAAACAAAGTTTGTCAACACGTTTTCGTTGAATAATCGAAAATATAATTCCGTCCGTCTCGATCAACGTGAACTCATTGAAAAGCCAAACCCCTGTAAAGACATTGATCGCGACGAAGGTTTTGAGGAATTTTGAAAGAATAGCCAATAGAGAGGAGGTATGCACTTAATCGTTCGGACAAAGTGGAATGCACCTTGCTCGGCAAGTTACGCTTTGCTCGGTGCACGTATGCAGAGTGCACATTATATTTCTCTCTTTGCGTCCTTCTTGGTAGGCACACACGATGCTCGCTGCTGCTGCGCTGGCTCGTTTGTAATTTTTCTCTTTCGCACACGCGGGAGCGAGAGTGAGATGAACAAAGATATAAATATATAGATATACAGCTACGTGTCTGTAGCGCGCGTATGCAGAAAAGAGTCAAAGAGTAAAGAAGAAAGAAAGCCAAGTCGATAATATAAATATACGTGCATACACGTTTGTGTATATACGCGTGAGCGAGAGAGTGGGAAAGAGAGCGAGATATTTCACTCCTCCGCGTTCATCGACAGTGGCGCAGAGAGACCACCTCATTCATCCGATCTGCATTCCTACGGTGCTACCTGGGGTCCGGTGGAATGTCCGCGGCGCTGCGGGTAGACACACCGACGCACATAGACAGCAGAGGCACACGCGTCAACACAGACAGAGTTAAAAAGTGTGTGGTGGACGCGCGGAGCTGGCTCTCGGACATCGCGGCCGTTCTCACCGCGCGAACCCGCGGGAGTCCGAAACTCGTCGCGCGAGGATATATATATTCTCGCGTTTCTCACGAAAGCTAATGCGCGCCCCGATCGATCGAGAAGAGAGACAAATAAATGAGTGATTTTATTTCGTGAAGCTCATGATTTTCTTCAAATTCTTTCAATCCAATTGCGCAGAGCATATATCATCGAGACTTTTGATAAAAATTTCTTTTTTTTTTTTTTTTGCTTTTCAACATCGTTAGATTTCTTTGACAAAACAATTTTGACAATAATATACACGACAAACCGCGAAAGTTCGATCGACTCCATAAAAAGATTTCTGTATATATTTTCGTCGTCACGTCCTCGCGGGATACGGCAAAAATTTTTTTTTTCTTTCACACATGTACACATAGGATGACGTATATATAAGAGAGTATCATCAATAAAGTCTTAAATATAGCAAAAAGTATAATCGTTGGCGGTAGTTTTACCGGTGGGACTAATGACCGTCACGAAATCGAAAATCGTAAATAAATTAAGAAAGTCGTCGTGTCTTTTGGGATGCCAGCGAGTATATAGTTGCCGCTTAAAATCGTTGTGTATACTCGATATACGAATAGACTGGGCTTTGCCAACACACTGATGCATTAATGCGCGGACATGTACATAAAAACGTAATTGCTTGTATATAAATAAATGTAAAATTGTGTGTGATGAGCCTGACGTTCGCAACGTTGGGCTCCAACGAAAAATACGTTTTTCTATCGATTGTTTGTTGAATAAAAAAAAAACGAGGACAATTTTCGTACCGATTTTGTCTTTGGACCCCGAAAAAAAAAAAAGATCGTTGTATCGTCTTGACCAAATATTCAATAAGAATCTTGAGATTTGCCCAAGAAACGAAGGAAACTTGAACAGATCGTTGCGATATTAATATTCGTACGCCATTACGAGGTTCTCGTTGAAAGAGGATAAGGATAAGGAGAAGGAGGAGCAGGCGCGGTTCGGAGCTGGTGGAAATCTGTCGTGTATTCGTCGATTTAATATGCGCAAGGAGCCGCGAGGTCATCGCCGGTTGGTGTAGACCGGACGTCGCCGTTCAAGCCCGCGAGGTGTGTTGTACGACGACGGCCTATACAGCCTTCTCTCGCTGCTGTCGCGTTCTTCAATGCTCATTATATACACTCCCTCCTATACTCATAAACGTATATAAACGTGTATTGATGTAGGTATGTGTAAAATTTTCTCTGATCATCTTAAAGAGCCGTCCGAGTGTCTGGCGAAATCCCAGCGATCGTATTTCCTGCAGCGACATGTGAGAGAGAGAGTACAGAAAAGATTCGCAGCAGCAGCAGCAGCAGCGGCAGCATCTCTCTTAGGATCGTAGGGGGATACACGCTTGCTGGCCCGAAGAGGTAAAACCGATGAGACAACGTTTCTGCTGCTGGTGCTCACACGCGGTTCTACGGGGAGAGGGAAAAGAGGAAAAAAAAGAGAGAGCGGCGAAGGGGTTGAAGCGGGGAGGATGTAAAGTGAAGAAAAGTTGACTGCCTTGCCCGCAGGGCCATCGCCATCTCTTTCATTCTTTAATAAATAACACGCATCGCAGCTATGAACTTATATACTCGAACGAAGCGCATATATTCCCCTCTTAGTATAAATGTTCCAACGCGAGTGACAGGCTCTTGAGAATTCGCTATCTCGACTACTATTTTAATCAGCGATACAACATTCTTTCATTCAACATTTGTTTCTCAATCACGTTTATGACGCAGTGACAAATGCTTGTGTATTGGTCTCTCTCGCTTTTTGCAGAAATTTGCATTTTTTCCGAGGACGCCGTTATTACGACGTGCTCGAGTCTGAGCGATGTTATTGCTGAGCGAATGCCGTTCATATCGATACAACGAAGCAATAATATTCAACGCAATCTATTTCTTACCAATAAGTTTGTCTCTTCTCTCATTTCAATAATCCGGCTTCACAAATAAAAGCAACGGGTTGATTGTCGCGCTCGAAAATGAAGGAAACGTTTTTCTTATTTTCTTTTTGTTATTCGCAACCAACTGAGAAATTGGATTTAATGCCATCGTCTCGTTGATAAAAAAAAAAAAAAAAAAAAAAAAACAAATATTTCTCGTATTTGGATTTATATAGAAAATATATAAACGCGTATACTAGCAGCAAATCGTATGAGTAGGGCGTTGTGAGTGAATAACGTTCCGTGGATTCATCAGGTATGTGGCGTATGTGGGGGGTGCTTATAGTGCGTGTGTGCTCACAACGGTCACGTATAGAGTCGCCTATGAGCCACCTGTGCGTCTGTCGCAAGGCCTAATTAATAAACGACGAGGTTTTCCACGGAGCTATGTGCGAGAGCGGGATAATATGGAGATATGTATACCAAGTGTCCCAAAAGTGAGGGGCTTGAGATTTCCGCCATCACGTGCGGGAACTTGTTCGAAAGAATTTTATTTTCAGCAAAAACGATGCACTATTTCGTGGTCACACGGGGTCGGAATGACCCGAGCCATGTTTAGAGACTTGACGCGTGTTGTCAGTATCGTTCCGAACGACACATAAAAATTCAGGATCGACCCTTTCGGAATGAGCATATCGAGGGAAAATATTTTTATTCAATTTTCAAAATGGCGAAAAAAAATCAGCAACGAGGCAATGTGTCAAAAAAATTCTAGCTCAAAGTTACGATCGGGGTCATTTTGACCCCTGGTCACCACGGAGGGTTTCTCTTGACCCAGACAGCTTAGAATCACTTTTGGAACTCTTTATTTCCCAACAGCCTGACGCAACCAAATACTTTTTGGACAGCTTTGTATAAGTGGGCGAAAGCTTAACAGGTAGAGCACGAGCTGGCATGGTATTGGTGTGTCTATACGCGATAGCGACATGTATATTTGAGCGAATGTACTGCTGATGAACGATCATCGATAGCTGTTTAATATCGCGTTCGGAATAACGATGCGACGATGCGCGGGTAATGGCGATACGTTCAAAACGATTTCACAATTCTTGGGTAAATGTTCGAGATACGAGATGTTGGTTAATAACTCAATAACCACGAGTGTGTCTTGTCTCTGGTGAATACATTGAGTAACATAAAAGTGTAAAAAGATTAGTTGTGTCGAATAAAATTCTCCGGGCATAACTATAAGAAACGATTTTTTTATATAAAAATGTAAAAATAAAAAATTAAGACTCTGAATTAAACAAATAAGATATTTGACGATGTCGAGGTTTGCATCGTTGGAATGCAACGAAATTCTGTTTTTTCTTGAGCAGGGCTCATGAATCTTATTCAATATATTTGATCTGGACAATAAAATGATTGCGTGCTGCGACCGAAAAACTCAATCGACACGAGAAATAGCCATGATTTTCAAAATTTTTAAATGCAATACAATAATTGGTAGAATTTTTATCTTTTTCGTTGAATCTCAACGTTGCAAACTTCAAAGTCATGATATTTATGGTATAAATAAAGAAATAAAAAGCAAAGAAATCAAGTTGTAATCGAAAGACGATTTGACAATATTCCTGTTAGCCAGAACCGCGCGAAATCTTTATATCTCTTCTCGTTGCAACAAACGTTAAAGAGGTTGGCTACTCACAACAATGTTGCCAAGTTAAAAGCATAGAAAAATTCGAAATGAGTAAAATTTAATGAAATTTGGTGAGTATATTTTTTAGTATTAAATATTAATGTACAAATTTTTAAAGATTTTTCTTCTACATAGTTTTCGAGAAATTCAAAACTAGAGTTTACATGCATAAGCATAGGATTTAAATATATATAGGTATATCTTTTGTATATTGTAAACTCCAATTATTCGAAAACTATGTAGACGAAAAATTTGAAAAAAATTGTGTCATCGTATTTGATGCTAAAGAATGTTATCACCAAATTTGATTAAATTCTTATCATATTGTCGTGAATAGCCAACCTCCTTAAGACTTCACGAGCCTGTTGCAATGTCGGAAGCATGCATGCATCAACTTCGCAGATATAGTCGTCTCGCAGGATTGCCAAACGGTCATCGCGAAGCGCGCTCCACTTCATCTTGACGATTCCCCACTCCCTATCTTTCTATTACTCTTTCCATCTCTTTCGTTCTCGTTGATATATTCGGAGGTTAGGCAGTTCCATTTTTTTTTGTCATCCCTCTCGCTCTGTCGGAGAGGAGAGAAAAATAGTGGCGATCAAGGATCGGAACGAGAAGGGGAAAAAGATGGAGTGTAATACAAGACAATAAGGACCTTCGATCCACTCGAAGATATCGCTCGAATTCTTCTTCCTCTCTCCTGCTCATTCATTTCGCGCACAATCTTATGCCACTATCTCTCTTTTTCTCCTTCACCCCAACCGGCACACTTCTCCCACCCCTCGACAGCAAATCCTTCGTCCTATTTATTCCACTCTGTTTTATTTTCCTCTCCCCTCATTCTCGCGTTCCTCTTTCGCTGGACCAAAGCGAGAGAGCAGCTTCTCTCAGTTTAAGCTCCTACGTCTTTGGTCAATGCCGCCCGAGAGTCCCTCTCTCTCTCTCTCTCCTGCGTGCCCTTTTTTTATCTCCACCTCCCAATCGCTACCTTCTGTTATATTCTTTCATTCTCCGTTCTTCCTGCTGCTCCACACTCGTCTCGACTCTGCTCGTGCCTCTCCCTATTGGTGCTCATCGAAGATTCTCCAAAATGCAGACTACGCGGGGTTAACACTCGTAGAGAAAACAGAGTCGCGAAAACATCGCTCGATTTATATTTGTTAAATTAGCTCATCGCGTTGTTGATTAGTTTTTCGAAATTTTCAAAAATTCATCGATTCTTCGATTTTTGCGGAGGAGAAATTAAAATCTCTTTCCTGATGACGTAGTCCTTTTTCTATTCACAATATACTTTGCCAGGTATATAATACACTCATCATGAGTGATTAATAGGACTTTGCCAACATGGAGAAAAATACGATTTCTTGGTTGAATTAAATGTCGTTTTTTTTTAATGTGATCCTCGAGTGTGTTTCCGGGAAGGTTCTCGCCTCGGTTTCATGGCAAGTTAAAAGCATCTAGTGGACTCCTCCCCTGACGAAGGTACACACACCGCGCGGTATCTCAACAGAGTTGAGCGTTTCTACGATTCGCCAAATTCGTCCTATTTATGCGTAAAGGACTTTTTTTTTATATATAATGCCAATTGTTTTCAAATGCACTTAAAATTCGCTTTGAACTGTGAGATTAAAAAAAAAAAAAATAGAAAAAAAAGAGAATTTTTGTAAAGAGCGAAAGGAAAAGATCAAATGCGTAAAAAAAAATTGATTCTTAGCAGGATCGTTGTGAATGAGCAGTGGCCCGAATTCGGACCAACTCCCGTCTACATAGGTGACTGAAAAATTCGAAAGGAACGAGAGAGTCGAATAGAAATAGAAAGCTAGAGAAGCAAAGAGAGAGAGAGAGAGCAAGAGTCCTTCCAGGAAGCGTGATGCTTGAGCGTTGACGGTGAGAAGAGGATGAATTTTTTTTCTACAGGGTAAACCGAGGCAAAACGGAGTACCTCGAAATTTATAAAATAATTTTTTTTCGAAAATAATGTAATCCTGGCAGTACGTGAATTTTTTGGTCCTAAAAATTTTTCACCAAAAGCGGCCAATAATTGATGGATAACAAGATAAAGCGAGAGATTGTTTATCAACAAGGAAAGCGCGATAAATTGTTTAATTATCTACGAGAGCAAAAAGAAATGGACGACGTTCCGAAAAAATTGATAAAAATATAATATTTCCTTTGGTTGTCCGCTTCGCTCTGGACTCCCTTATATGTCGCGATACACATGCACAAAAATATATTGAAAAAGTAAGCGAGTATTGGGGGGGGGGGGGGGGGGGGAGATAAAATCGCGCGGCAATGCGCAAACAAAAAGGCGTAACGAGAACGCTTTGGAAGGTGAAACGGTGTGTTTTACGTCAGTTTTGTTATCGGGAATTGAACAAACGCGTACATAGCGCGCGGCCATATATCCTCGCGGAGCTCGGCCTTCAATTTTCGTCTTTCTCACGCTTTTATCGCACATCCGCGCCTTGTTCCCTCGCACATCTACCTGTTCCGCTGTATCCACATATATATCAACCTATCTGTACACGTACACGGGGCGGGGGGGGGGGGGGGGGGCAATACTCGTGCACCGCAGAGGTACATGTCGTACCTGTGCGAGGAGCAAGAAGGAAGGAAGGAAGGAAAGAATAAAGAGAAACGTGAAAAACACACACGTATGGCGGCGTAGAGTGTGCGGCTATGGTGGCGAGTGGCGATCTGCTTGATTCTCCATGTTTTAACCGCGTGGCCAAGTGTACCACTAAACTGGTGATGATATAAATTTCCAAGAAACATTAACGATCGGCTCTGAACGAGGCTGTGGAGCCCGCGCGCGAGAGTAAGGAGAAAAGTCGAATGAATCGAATATATGAATGCGATGGTATATGTCGAGCCAACAAAACGTGCGTGTGTACGTTTACAACTACATATTCGACATTTGTGTGTAAGGTGTAGTAATTGACAATGAATTTCCAAGAATGTAAGAGCCATGAGAGGGTGTGCGGTGTACGCGTTCACAGGATCTTCCTTCACGAGATCTTTTCGAGCGTATAAACGCATATATATGTAGATATTAATTCAGGCTCTCTTTTCTCATACCATTGCGCCTCCCGACGCCTCAACTCGGCGTTCCTTACCGACGCATACTAATATTTACGAGTGCGTGTGTGTGTGTGTGTGTGTGTTTGTGTGTTCCAACATCCTTGCATCTTTCTTTGACGTTTTTCGTTCTTTCTTTTTTCCTCTCCCGCCCCCTCCCTCGCTGCTCCCTCGGATGCGAGCGGATGCTCGCTTTATGGGCATATTTTTTTTCTCAAAGGACCTACCCCAAGGTTCCTGGAACCGTCGAGCCCCCTGCCTCTCTCTTGCTTGCTCCATCATCCGTCTCTATTCATCTCGGCATCCCTCTCTCTCTCTCTCTCTCCCTCTCTCCCTCTCTCTCTCTCTCTCTCTCTCTCTCTCTCTCTCTCTCTCTCTCTCTCTCTCTCTCTCTCTCTCTCTCTCTCTCTCTCTCTCTCTCTCTCTCTCTCTCTCTCTCTCTCTCTCTCTCTCTCTCTCTCTCGCGGGCCTTTCTTCTGCCAGCAAGCATCTCTAGCCCACCGCGAGGCTTCCTCGCACCGATATTGCTCCGTGTTCACAAATCTACCCCCCCCCCCTCCCCCCTCCCTCGTCCCTCCTCGTCCTCGAGCCTGTTCTTTCCTCGCGATGGGCTCTACTCACCCACGCGATATTCGAGAGTCTCGATCAGGTGGCTCCTCGCACGAATTCTCATCGCGATGTAAATTGTAATAGCAGAACGTAAATAAAGCTTTTTGTAATAGAAAAAAAAATCTCGAGCAAGATATTGACTATCGTCGTACGGATTTTGGAGAAAGTGAAAAAAAGGAGGAGGAGGAGGAGGAGGAGGAGGAGGAAAGCTAGCCTGGGAAAAAATTGCTCGGATAATCCGATGTATCCCTGGGAAAATGTTGAGGGGGTGGAATTTCGGCGGAACTGAGACGTGTCTTCGGCTCGAAAATTCCCACGCAATGCTCAGAGGGAAAGATGATGGGAAAAACTCGCTTGAGGAAGAGAGAAACGCAGCGAGGAGGGGGAAGGGTAAGTTTTACGTCGTCGAGAGGGGGTTTAGTCATAATATTTAAGATAATCCTCTCTGGACTGTACTCGGGAAAGATATGACTGCTGCATATATACGATGTCGTCTAAGGAAAAGAAAAGGAACGAGAGAGTTCCCATCGCGACGTGTTCCTTCGAATCGGTGAAGATATTTACTTTTCCTCTTCCTTTTTTTCTTCTTTTGTTTTGTTATTCGGAAGGATCAAACTCTCATATATAAACTCGAGTCCCAGGAGGAACGACGAAGAGAGAAAAAGGACGTAAATGGGAAGTGTTTATGACTCGGCTCATCGCACCTTTTGATTTTTACACACCATCGAATCTCTGCGTGGCTATACTTTTATTTTTTTATTACAATCATTCAAGAACGAAGAGTGAAGAATTTTTTCAAAAAGATTCTCATGGAATAAGAATTTCCGTTTGCTGCTGCATTTGCATTCAAATCCCGTCGTGTGTGTAAATATATAACTGATCGATCCAACATTGAACTTTTCTCAACACTTTGACCCTTTGCAGCATCCGATGAGCAAAGGGTCTCGCAGGATTCAGGAGAAACTGCGACAAAAAAACGAGGTTTCTTGCATCGATTCCGCGATGAACGTATGGCTGAGCTAGCGAGCGGCGCATCATCAATTCAAATGAATTTTCTCGAAGAGAGCAGGCTAGAGACCCGAAACGCACTTTGCGAATTTTCTATTCGCTCGATATCTGGAAAAGCTCTCGCGTGTTGCACTCGATGCTATTTTGCATTGCATGCTCGAGGGAGGAAGATGAGCGAGTTTCGTTGAAATAGAAGAGAAGGGAGCGGGATCTGGAAGAAAGTGAAGCTGTTGAGAGAAAAAAATGAAATGGAACGAAGCAGGGAAGAAAAAGAGCAGGAGAGAAAAGGGAGGAGAGCTGGGGAGGGGGGAGAATAGCGACTGATAGAGCGTCAGAGATGGTGGCAATAAGGAGTGTTTTTTCTTTTTTTTTTTTTTTCCAAGAATCGAAAAGCGAGTTCGATAGCTGAGGCAACGAACGAAAAATATTCCAAGTGCGGCGAGGATCGAGGGGGTGAGGATGGCGTCTCGCGGAGAAGGCCAAGGGGGAAAAGAGGGCGCAGGGGCTTCGGGTGGCCGAAATTCCTGGCCCAATTAGGACCCTGCGGCGCGCGGCATGGACATAACAGAGAGAACCTTCCAAGAGAATGAGAGAGAGAGAGAGAGAGAAAAAAATAGAGCGAGATGGCGCGCTACCGCGAGAGAAGACCCGCGCGAGCTTCCTTCTCGCTGCTCTTGACGCGCGAGAGAGTGTTCGCAGCTCCCCCGTCCGGCACGTATCAAATACTACCCAAAGACTCGTCGGGAGCGAGTCCGGAATATACGATTCTCTCTCTCTCTCTCTCCCTCATACACACACATTCGTACGTGTGTACGAATACATAGACACAACTATTATGTTATTTCTGTATGTGCGTGTATCTACACGAGTCATTCACAGAAAACAGGGAATGCTGTTCGAGCAGCATCGATGGACACGAACATGCAAGAGGATCTTTAGTCCGACGAGCAGAAGACGCGAGAGGATGATATAGACGAGGCTGCTGTTGCAGCAGTGCGTTCTATGGCGCCAGCTCGGGCCCTTCCTGCATTCACACACATGCATACAGAGAAACGTTCACCGCCGTATGAAGCCTTTCGTCATCATCGCAGGATCTACTGATAAATACAAGATACGAGGTCTCCGCAAGGGTCATGGGAAATTTCTATCTTATCAAAATCGGAATATTTGTCGTATAGATCTGCCATGGCAGATCGTTCGTGATAAGCCACGATAAGTGAATTTGATTCCTCACAAAATAAGCCACAATCGATAATCACACGATCCTCTCTCGGAGGAATGTTGACGAGGGATAAGAATTTCATTCTTATCGTTTCTCAAGTGCAATTAACGAGTTAGCTTCTTCATTTGTCCTCGATACTGAACAAAATGATAAGGAGAACGATATTGGTATGCAACGTCAACTTTTTCGTATTAAAAACGTCGAGAGAACGATTGGCTAGAAAGTTCAAGTCGTAAGAACAAACGATAGACACAAGAAAAAGAAACAGCGAGAGAAAGAGAGGCAATGCGGACTCTGAAGAGTCCCAGGGTGGTTCTCACCCTCTCGTTGGAGAGTCCCGAAACCTCGGGGTCCGAAAATCCGGCAAGAGAGAAGCTGATGTTGGTTCGCGCGCTGTGTCGGTGGCCCCGATTCTTGGAAGGACCTCATTTGTTGCTGGCTGCTATATATCTTTGGGACTCTCCCGACGCTGTTGTTGCCGCGGTAGAGTCTACACACACACATATATATAAATGCGGTGAAGCATGGGCCTTTTTCCCTTTACCCGAATAGCGAGAGAGCGGGATTGGAGGAAGAAAAAAGCAAGATGCTGGGGCACGCACACAGGCACGGAGAGAGGGAGAGAGAGAGAGAGACACACACACACACCGAGACCCTGCAACCGCGTGCTGGATGCATTCTCCCCATGAGTATGTACACATACAGCGCCGTTGATAAACTCTGGACACACATACGAACGAATATGTGTATTCGCCGAGTAAAACGCATATGCGGCGGTTCGAATGCTCTTTGAGTTGACGCACACCCACGCACTGTATATGGTCCACGAAGATTATAAGAAGAAAAAAAAGAGAAAAAAGGTTGGAGTCGGCGTGAGGAGCCATGGGGAGTTTCACACAATACAGCATGAGCGAAAATATAAGCCTGGGAAGAGAGTAGGGAGCGAGATACATAATATAATCGAGAGAAGCAGAGTCACAGTCGAGCGGCCGGGATCTTTGAGAATACCTTCGGTTATCCTGCTTCGGTAATTCGATACGTGAGAAACACAGATTCATCTTTCATGGGACTACACGACGAAAAGACATGCGTCGTGTACGTTTATTCCCGCGGTATCTTCGCCGCGATAAGCCTGATGTATTTTGGTGGAGAAAAGAGAATATAGTGGAGCGAGATTTCCCACGTTCTCAGCTTATTATTTTTCCGTTGCTCTCATTTTTTTTTTGGTTTCTTATTGACGCGGTAATAACGAGGATCCGAGAAATTGGATTATTTTTCTCTAATGTCGGATCGATCAGCAGGGTTGGATATTTATGAAAATGTATATCGAGATCTGTGAAAGTAAACCAGAAGAATTATCGACGTGACTATCTGTGCACGACGCAGAATGCCGCAGTCGAACAGGAGGAATAGAAGGAGGAGGAGAAAAAGAAAAAGAAAAAGAAGACAGGCTCTGGCGAGGTCGTCGCCGCGGACTTCGGAGGAGGTCCGTAAGAAGGTATGAATGTATAAGTAGCCTGCGTGGGGGGCAGTCCTCGCGGCTCATCTCCCTCTTTTGCCACTCGTTCTACGACCATCACTCGCTCTCTTCTTCTCAATTCTTTCGCTCTTTCTACACAAGCATAGCCTCGTCTCGCTCATTCGCGGTTCCGTGCTCGTTCTCTCGCGATTTACCTGCACAGGTAGAGTCGTAGAGTGTAACACGCGTTAACCAATACAGCAACGAAGGTCAACACTAAGCTTTGCCCGAGTCTCTACACATGTGCACACTCCCATGGGAAGAGGAGCACGCTGGTGTGGTGCAGCGTACACATAGACAAGAGAGAGAGAGAGAGAGAGAGAGAGTGAGGATAGACCACAGAGAAGAGTTGCTCTCGCTCCTTGGCACACAGAGAGAAGAGCCAAGATAGGAAGGCGAGGGGAAGCAAGGGATGGGAGGAAAGAAACGTAGGGAGGGGGATGAAACGTCGGCTCGATTGAGAAAGACGCCCTGCCGAAATGCGAGGCCGAGTGCCGCCACCGCAAGGAGCTAAAGAGAGAGAGAGAGAGAAAACGTGAGAGGAACGAGGATGGGACTCGTCCCCACAGCTCAAACAGGATTCAAAGAACTGGGAGCGAGGTAAACAAAATATTTCTGCGTGCCTCTCTCGCTTCGTACAAACTTCTCTCCCTCTCTCTCTCGCTCTCTCTCAGTCTCTCCGTGGGCCTGTCTCGAACGCACATACATCACTGCGAGGAGACACTCACACTAGCTCGATATATCCAATACGATATGAGCAAAGAGGACACGTACGACGCGATGCCCCGGCTACGGTAGTGTAGGCCGAGTGAGAGGGAACGGAAAAAAGGAGGGAAAGAATTTCAAGCTGGCCCAACGTGTTTGCGTGTTGGAAGACATACCCAACAGCGTTCACCACCTCGCGAAGCGAGAGGGCTTGACCATGGCGGCGGGTCCGTGTGGGATCGGAGTGCCAGTGCGACTCTTCGTATTTTCATTCCTCTCTCTCTCTCTCTCTCTCTCTCTCTCTTTCTCGCTCTTGTTCCTTGGTCTTGGCGTACGGATGAGAAGGAGGTAGAGATGATGGGGAATCGGGCAAGTTACACGCAACACGCATGTACCTTGTGTGTCCAAAGTTTAAATTTCCGTTTATTTTACTGTTACGAGATATGCGCGGAATCCTTAATTTTTCATTTATTTTTTCTTCAATTATATTTTATTTTAAATCTACCGCTTATTTGCGTCAAGTTGACTTGGAAATGAATAAAAAAGTCGCGTGAGCAGGAACAAGGCCCATGAGATTGAAAGACACATGAGCCGAATGGTAATGCCTCAATGAACCGGCAAATTCCTTCATTCGTATATATGAATCCAGCAAAGACTCCGAGGATACATGCGAGCGATAAATAGTAGACGTTTATATACTTGACCCTGCCAAGGAAGCAGCGATTAGGCCGAATATCGGTTGCATTTTATCTCTCGATAGTCTTTCAGCCGAGAGAGCGTTAAAAAATGGGAGGGATAACTGGAATGGGTGGGGAGGGGAGCTGTGGAAGTTGCTCGAGAATGTATAACTCGCGGGGGTCACAATAACTCGCGCGGATAGGCCATAACTTATGCGGAATTCATGGGTTAATAAGAAGAAGAAGAAGAAGAAGAAGAAGAAGAAAGGGGGATCGCGGAGGATGTTGAGAGTGAGCGAAGAAGAAAGAGGCGCCCGGTGGCGCTCAGAAGTGGGGAAAGGAGGGTGTCCCCGGAGGCTGGTTTGCGAGAGCGCGGGGTAGAAGCAGGCTCACCGAAGATGGGCCCGCAGAAGCGAGCAAGAGAGAAAAATCCGGGGATGGTGGGAGGTTTTCGTCGGGAGCCTGCGCGAGGATCCTTGTGCGAGAGGACGAGTAAGCAAAGTATGTTTTTACCAATGTGAAAGACGAGGAGAGTCGCGTGGAGAATGAGCAAACCGAGAGGCGGTGAGAAGAGACGCGGCAAGTCGTGGAATGCGGCCGTGGGCCCGGTATACGCGTCCAAGTATGCGCGTATTTGTGTATTTATGTGAAACACCGCGAGCGTTCCACGACGGAGAGACAGAGGTAGAGAGAGAGAGAGAGGGAGAGAGAGAGGCTCCGGCAGAGCCAATGACCAACCAAGGTGTGCCGACGGCGATGGTGGCAGAAGGAATAGCGGCGGCAGCATCAGCCAAGAGCCCTGGAGCAGGATGCCCTTTTGGATACGAAAGGTACACTCGAGAAACACCCTGCCCAGCAATGCAACCAACAAGACCATCGAGACAAACACCGGTTGGAAGACGCGCAACGCACATACCGCAACGCACCAAAACAACTTTTATATTCTCCTTATTCCCTTATTCACCTTTGTCTCACTGCCAATGATCCATTTCCCAGCGATATATAAGCTTGTCAACAAACGGTTATAGAGTTCCGTCCTCTAGAGCATGATGACCAATTCATCAGATGTACAAAGATGCGATAAACGTTTGGTGGATATCGTCCAACATTCCACGGAATTCTCGAGAAACGACGACGATCGACTCAACAGAATTGAGGCCAGGCTCTCGCTCTCTCGCTGGTATCAAACGGAAAAATGCGGTGCGATGGCTTTGTAAATATGATTCGATGTTTGACCAGCGCAATATGTTGAGGTTCGCGCAAGACAGCGGGGTAAGGTTCGTTCTAGCAGAGATTATGGGTCACTCGTTCGGCATATTTAAGAACGTCTCCGCGGTTTGTTAGGAGAGCTGACTTTGTTGGGAGACAGTAAATTTCATTTTAATTTCAACGTTCGGATTACTCGCGGGCTGTGAAACCGTTCTCCACCAGGTGGACCGAAGCTGTCGTCATTGCGGAGTGGTGCGTTCATTTCTCAAAGTAACGTTCTGCCATTCGTACTCATTGTATTGTATTTATGTATATATCCATGAGAGAAGAGAGAGGTTCTTGAGATGTGGCCGGTGTGTGTGTGTGTGTGTGTGTGTATCTGGTCGCGAGCAACAACGATTACCTGGAACGACGGACGCGACACGGGCCGGTCTCGGCACGTGAGGGAATGTCGTCAATGCGGCCCGGTGCGCGTTCTCCCGTGTTGCTGTTGCTGTTGCTCCTGCTCAATGCTTCTCGGTGGTTTCCAGAGGCCACGCGGGGAGGGAGAAAATGCCTTGTACGTGTTGCCATCCCTGTCTAACTCTTGAGAAGCTTCTCGGCTGTTCTCTACTCTCTGGCTCTTCTCTTCATCGCGTCTTATCTCCGACCCTGACTATACGTCTCTCGGCCTCTCTCAGCCTCGCAGCTTTCTCAAAGTGTACGAATATCCCCGAATGCCTCGCGTTAACGTGCCGACGAGCAATGGCCGACTCTGGTATTCAAACCACGTGGATCGCGGAGAGAAGCGCCGAGAAACCACGGGCCCAAGTTAAGACACATCGCGCGCGCAGTGAAACGGGACGACCAAGGCAGAGAGAGGAGAGGAGCAAAGGCGGGAGACAACCGTGGAACATGGGATGCTAAAACTGCGAGACAGCCAAGGAAACAGAGAACGGAAAGAAGATGGTAAACGATGATGAAGACGGTAAGGGTTTAACCTGCCAGAAACACCCTGACCTTTTGCATAATTACTATCCTCATCTTCACTTCAACATAATCATCCTCTCGTGGCTCCGAAACGAGACTCGAAGATTCTATGTTACCTACTTTCATATTATCCTATACGAACAATGTAACGAGGCACCGAGCTTTAAACTTGCCATCACAAAGTCTTGAGAAAGGTGAAAAATTGAGGAACCTTTGTTTATAATAAGAATCGGAATGTTTCACCTTGAAAATCTGGACGAACCTCATTTCCACATTTCTCAAAGAATAATAATACGAACAGCAACCGATTTTCTTACTACTGATGTAAAGCAGCGAGTTAGATCAGGAGGAATTTAATGAAAAAAAGTAAATAATATGAGAATGAGAATGCGGGGTAAAAGCTGTTGTGCAAAATGCGCGGTAGGAGCAAGAGACCGTGGCATATTTTTATCTTTTTTTATTCCGTATGTTGCTTGCTCTCTCTCTCTCTCTCTCTCTCTCCCTCTCTCCCTCGCACCTCTATCCTGGCTGACGTCGAGCAGAGTCTGATAAACATTTCTCGATCTCTTTCTCCCCTGCGGCCCCTGGGCCGGGCGTCCCTTCTCTTTCTGGTACGATCTCCCTGCTGTGGCAAAGGAGAATCACATTCGCGCGAGATTATCGCAACATCAACAACGCGAGATTTCTCCAGGCTCTCGCTCTGCGGTCACTCGCGGTTCGCGTTTGTTCAAATCGCAGGCAGCATCGTCTCGGGCGGTCCAGCATCGCCGGGACAACGTTGGTGTCGGCGATGTTTTCTCCCACTACCACGACCACGCTCCACGATCCAAAGCACAGAAGAAGCAGCAGCAGCAGCAGCAGCAGCAGGAGGAGGAGGAGGAGGAGGAGGAGAAGGAGGAGGAAGAGGAGGAGGTGGTGGTGGAGGCAACGACGTAAAAGACGCCCGAGAGCAGAGTCGCGCGGAGGCAGCGCGAGGAAAGAGCGAAGCAGGCAATGATGAGGGGCAAATATCGGTGGCTCTCTGCTCGTGAGGGGGGCGCCCCCGGGAGAACCCAAACAACTGAGATCGGGAGAGGGAAAGACAGAGAGAGAGAAGAAAAGGCAAGAGAGAAGGATAGCAAAAGTTGGGAGAGAAGGCTTCGCGCTGCGTGGGAACCGGGGAAAACCTTTCCCGCATACCGTGGGGCCTCCCTATACGGGGCAACCTCTATCCCCACCATGAAAAGTACAGAATTGTTGCCCCTGCCAGGCTTCTCCTTATTCCTTCTCGCTCCTCTCCCTCCCTCGCTCTTCACTCCTGCTGTAGCTCGCTCGACGCATATGGGTGCGTGTGAAATATACTCGGTGCGTATATATATTTCTCTCATAGGAATACATCGCACACATCGACCTCTGAGCATGTGAGCAATGTGTGCCTTCATTTACGTCGGTTTAGTGCGTACCAAACTTTCGAGTGTGCGTGCTCGACGGAATATTACACTCGTCCACACACATCAACACATGTTTAAAACGAGGACACCCATGTGTACCAGTGTATCCAGAGATGGCCGCACCATTTCAATCAATATCGATTCAATTTCATTTATTTTAATCAACTAATTATTCACGAATCTTCGACTTGAATCTTTCACGAATTATGTCGCAATTACGAACATTTTCCCAACCGAGATATCGTTCCCATCGCGACGCACCAAAAGAATTCTGGTCCAAGCGAAAAGTTCCAGTAAAACGATGGAAAACTGTCGCCACCCAAAATAGCAAAAGTCACTTACCGCACACGGTGATGGGACGGTGGATTGAATAATTATCTGGACACTTACCTGAAACATATGAAAAAAAATAAAATAAATAGAATTCAAAGTTTTAAGAAAGTCGTAAAATGTAAAATGACACGAAACCCAGTTTCCTGCTGTGAAAAATATGAAAGCTCGGCAGGCGACTAGTTCGCGTCTCGTTGCGAACTGTCAATCATTGAAGATCGAAAAATTGTCAAATGAAACTCATCCTCGGAGCCTCTGACGAATATCCTCCATAAAAAAAAGCTCCTTTTTTCATGAGAATGAAAAAGGCACGAGCCAGGAATGAAAAGTTAGTTGGTAAAAGGGAATAGTTTATTTGGAATGGTTAGTAGACTGGAATACTGCTGTATAGAGAAAAAGGAGAATTTAGTTGTATAAGGTAAACATTACGAAAGAAAATGACGACGTGAAACATGCCGTCACAGATTTTTGCTTATCTCACGCTCCAAATTCCCAATAATAATATGTCGTGTGATAAGGCGATAAGGTTTTATTAAAGATGGAGAGGTGGACGAGTGGAAAGATGTGCTTGGGTTGGTAACAATAAAATATGGAGACACATCGCCGTAGGAAAGAGTGGATTGTGAAAAGTAGGAGAGAGAAGAAATGCAAAGGTGAATGGGAATTCCTAATCCATGAAAACTGCGGAGCGTCAATGCAGGAGAGGCGGAGGCTCGCATTTCTCGATTCGTTTTTATCTGACGCGAGGAGGCAAGCTTTTGTGGACCGAACGCCATGGGGGTTGACCGAGTCGGAGGACGAACCGCGGGAAATATTTGAAGGGCGCTTGGGAAAAGGAAAGATAAAGAGGAAAGACTTATCGGGGGCTATGTACGAAAAGACGAAGTAAAATAAAGAATATGTTAAGAGACGCGAGCGAGGAAAGGAGAGAAGGAACGAGCGGTCCAGATGAAAGAACCTCGGAGTAGGAGGTGGATGCCCTTCTTCCAAGAACCCTTATAAACTCGATGGCCTCTCTCTCCCCCTTATTTCCCTCTCAAGCTTCTACTCTCTCGAACCGCTCTGCGAGCTGCTAGTCCAACTCGCCCACGCATTATATCTTCTCTATTTATTTTTCCCCTCTTCCTTGCTGCAGCTCCTTTCCTCCTTTTTCACTCCTCCTTGTCGCGTAGAGTTCTCTCAAACGCATCCATACACACTCGGTGAATGCATGTTACGAAAGCCGCACAGAAATAATTTTAACCCTGCTACACTAAAACTCTCCCTGCTGCGCGAGTGCAATTATAGCAGTTATTACGTACGTCGGTATAATCAACTTTCAAACGAAACACTGAGTCTGTGAAACCCGGACAAAACCGCCGTCGTGTTTTCCTTTCAATTAACCATTTTGTTTGTTTGTTTTTTTTTTTTTTTTTCTACTCCGATCTACCATTACAGACTGAGCAGGAGGAAAAGCAGAGTGTCAACGTCCTTCTCAGGAGGAGGAATAAATGTCTGCGCTAGGAAGACGAAAGATAATTGATGAAAAATACAAATCTCGAGATTCCTTTTTTGATTGCTCGAAAGAAAATTCGGTGAGTGTATGAAAATTACTCCAATTTGTTAGGATGCGATTTTGGGATGCAGAGGCAAATGGAATATATAGCGAAAGTGGCAAACTCCGGGCGACACGAGAGGCAAAAGTATAGAAACGCGTACGGGTGCATTTGGCCGCGAATAAAGTAATCACCGGGGTAAAATTGCTTCATGAGATAGTCGGATTGGCTCCGGCCACTTGGGTGCTCGATTGTCCAGACACGCCTCCCTCAGGCTAAATGAAATTTGATTTTGTCGGGCAATTTCGCGCCGAAATCGAGGTTCTCCAACCACCCCCTGGTGAAAGCCCTTAAACCCAAGTGCCTGTGTGTGCCACCCGCAGCAGCCGCTTGTCCTCTCTCTATCTCTGTACATCATTTTCCTACTTTCGCTCTTTCTCTTTCTCGCGGAGCATCGATAGTGAAGGTGAGCTTGCGTTCGCGACCTCTCGAGTCCTCGCCGGTAATCTCGTTAACAGCGAGAGAGTGAGAGAGAGAGAGAGAGAGAGAGGGGCGCTTCGCGGTATTGGTCTCATTGAGTGCTGCTTGGGGGCATGTCTTTCGCGCTTCGACACGACGCAGCCCTCTCGTCTCATTCCCTCGATATAAAAGGACGAGCCATTACACGTTGTCGAGCCCTCGCATCCTTGCGGAATTTTAACGAGACCGTAGCAAAGCTGCTAAATATTACCGATCGAAAAAAACAAAAAAGAGTCTTTCGAGCTTTCTTTTCCAAGCGAAATTTTCGTCTGCTCGAGATGCAACGCTTTGTTGGCCAAAAGTTTCATCAAAAAGAAGAAAATTTCAGTTATCATTTATTTTCGTCAACGTCATCGCAAGAAAAAGTCTGTAGGTTTTTTTTTGACATTCCAACAAGCCGGTGGTTTGATATTAGTAAATCGCTTATGTAAAAAGCAAAAGTGATATACTTCGGGGATCATCGATAAGATATTGGGACCAGAGCTTAAGTGCATATATATTTATCGATAAAATCTTTTTCATCGCTCCCGAAGAACGATCTCTCTCCGGTGCGGTGCTCGAACGATAAAATCATCGGTATACTCGCGGCCGCGCGTGTGTACATGTGTATATGAATATATAGATATATTATGTACAGGCGGACATGTTACGAATCTTATTCACGAGAGAGTGAAAGAAAGGAGAATATGTGGAAAAGGGTAGGGAGAGGATCATGCTGTCTGCTGGCAAGAGAGAAAGAGAGAGAGAGAGAGAGAGAGAAGAGTGAGTGTGTAATGCCGAGAGGGGCCACGAGGAGGCGGAAGCAGCAGCGATCAGCAAGTCAGATAGCGAGAGGAACGGTGCACAGCACACACTCAGAGGATCCGCCATTGATACGCAATGAGCTTAGATACACTCCAATAAATTCGAAATCAATTGTATTTTCATTTTTCAACATTTTTCGCTTCGAATTGCAATAAAAAACGAAGAGAAATCAATTTTGTCGATTAATAAAGAATTTTCAAGGATTTTGAGAGACTCGCTCGAATTCGAAGATAAATCGAGCGCCATTTTATCGGTTTCTGTGACTTTCCAACCAAGATATCTGGAGGAATAATTATTTCAATTAATTATTTACCGGAAAAGTTATGAATTTTTAATTGGGCGTCAGCAAAGTCGGAGTTTGGAATTTTTCTAACGTTGCGCCGCCATTTTATCGCTGCGCCGCCATTTCAGTCCGCTCGCCCGAGTCGAAATGTATGCGAACGAAAGTTGGAACTTGCGGGGCAGTTTCGTTCTCGTCCTAAAATTCTCCCGATGACCACCCAACAAGATTAAATGCGCGCGCGAATGTGTTTGCGCAAACTTTCACTTTGTTTTTTCCTGTCTCCTTATTCTTCCTTTTTTTTCGAATACATTATTTTATGATTTAGAGAAAGCGGCTACCCGCTCGAGTATATTTTGCGCGGCAAATGTATTCCTTGCACGAAGAGAAATTATTTCGCGTTGTTGCCACGTTGTTTACAGCAACGCCATTCTTTTTTTTGACAGATCAAAGTTTTTAGCTGCGACGCAACTAAACGCGAACCTCCATTTGGATTTTTCCAGTTTTTTCGTCGTACGTTCGACAGAATTTTTATTTACGCAATGTTTATTTTCACAATTCAGAATCTGAGAAAATCTGAGAGGTCACAGTCATTGTGCAGGTGTTGCAACTGTACGGTCGGATTTGTACGATGCGGCGAGGGTAAACCGGAAGTTTACAATCTGCCACTTGACTGGAGCATTTTTCGATCATTCGCGCGGTCACGTTTGCATCGAGAGCATATTAGGAAAAACGTGCGATTTTCAAACTTGATCGCGAAGAGGCTCGAAGCCGCGAAGCACGTTGTAAATACTTTTCTGTGTGTTTTGGAAATATACACGGAGAAAAAAAATGCAATTTGACTCGTCGATGAATGCGAAAAACAAGAGAAAGTGAGGAATGCTAAGAGAGAGAAAAAACGATAGAAAAAATATCGTAGTCCAGACTGTTTCTCTTGGTTTTTCCTTATTTGCTCGCGATTCCGATCGGTACTTTGCTCGATTTCGCGGCAATATTCCGTAGAAAATAAACCGCCGTCCGATCGTGTATCGGCATTTTGAACGAGAAGAACGTATAATTCAGATTGCTGTAGCGATGGATACGCGAAACATTGTCAGTCACGCGATCGAAAGTTATGGTTGGTTGATCAGGTGACGAATTAATTCGAAAATTCGCACCCATCGTTCGTATCGCAGCGGCTATTGTGATTTTTCAAAATATTTTATTTTCGAAACTGCATTTTTTTCCGGTGAATTTGATCCAAAGCGCGAAAACAAACGAACGCTGCGTATCGTTAGGTTTTTAATTAATTGATAAACGCGCCAGTGCGTGGCCAAAGTTCGATTTCGTTTTATTGGAAAGACACAGCAAGGCTGGCAAGGGGGACACGTAAATGAGAAATGTGTATGAGACGCTGATTATGTCTCGCGTTGTCTCATTGTTCACTCGCGAGAGAAACTTGATCATCGTCCTGACGTAAGGACCACCTGCACCCTCAGAGGCAACGAGCACCCTTGCTCTGCTGTGACTCTCTCATCGTCTTTGTTCGTCTACGCGAGTGTATAACACATTTGCAACCAGCAAGAGCAAAGCTCGATGTCTGGGAGTGTTGGAAATTTTTCATGGTACAAAGTTAGAGGATTAGTTTTGATGAGCGATCACAAAAGCGCCAAGAAGCGAGGGGTTAAGATTGAAAAGTATAGAAAAGGGGTGAAAAGTATGAAAAGTAGTTAGGGCTCATTAAATTCGTCACCGGTTCACGTGAGGCGTAACGCGCGGACACTGCCGAACAACCCTCCATATATTTATATTTGTTTAAACTCGTTTTTCGAGAGTCGCCCACGCAACGACATGTGGCAAGCGTATATCACCCAAAACACACACGTACTTCTTCCCTTAGTTTTTTCTTCTTTTTTGTTGCACACTCGGGCGTATTCCATTACTCTCGGCGAGCGTCAGACACACAGAGTAACGTAAAGGCCCGAGAAAGATCATCGGAGCAAGAAATACAAAATACATATAAACCGAGCAACTTTTGCGAGTGGAGCTCGAGCGTGAAACGTTCGTTGTCGTATATTTTACGGGGTGAATTCGAAAAAATAAAAAAAAAAAACAACAATCTACCGAAACAGCTGTATGCGGGAACGAGTGGGGCAAAGAAATTCGTCGAAGGCTCAAATGGCGCGAGGTTCATACAAATAATTGATAATCGATCTAATAAATAATTCGAGCTTTAACGAAATTCTCGATTGAAGGGTCGTTCGAAAGATTTCTAAATTTTTCAATCGAACAAATATACTCAAATAATCTGCGGATAAATATAAAAATCGATAAGTCTCTCACGCCCAAATCGTACCGGTGAGAAGGATCGAGAACGCGAATCGCTAGATAAATTACAAAGTACAGATGTAGAAAGCTCGCCCCCGCAGAGATGCACGCACGTGCCACGGAGGGGTTGAAAGATTTTTAGCTTTGGGACTAACAGAGG
The DNA here is from genome assembly GCA_963921915.1 of Hyposoter dolosus. Taxonomy (NCBI): domain Eukaryota; kingdom Metazoa; phylum Arthropoda; class Insecta; order Hymenoptera; family Ichneumonidae; genus Hyposoter; species Hyposoter dolosus. The sequence goes on along the minus strand of OY998138.1, from coordinate 2,935,318 downwards.
CGCAGGTGGAAAGATGCAGGTGAACCAACGCATGGAGAATTTGTCTTTTCAATAAGTCGAAGAGAAAAAGAGTTTTTTTTTGTTCAAATTCTTATTTCTGAAGAGCACTCGAAATATTTGGATCTCGTTGGAAAAAATGGATTTTAATATGAAATGAAGGAAAAATGAGGCTCGAGTGAAATTCTTGGAAGGAAATTCAAACACAATCTCATCGCTAATTTGCTCCGGAAAATATAGCTCTCAAGTATACTGTGCTCTTGGTAGGTAGTCGTCTCGAACGAACGCAGCTGTAGAGAGAGAGAGAGAGAGAGTTCGGTGGTTATGACGACACGGGGTGGATGGTTGAAAAGGTGGTGGCTGGTGGCGGCGCGCCGGCGTTTACCATCAATCTCCATTAAAGCTTCCGACAGGAGCCATCGCGAGCACAACACACCCGAAGAGAGAGCGACTATCTCGGGGGTTGTATATATACGCCAGGTTGGTAGGACACCACACCCTGCTGCTTGTACATTTGCCCGTATACCGATGTGCGCCCGGGCGCGTAATGTCGTTACCATTGGCTGTTGGCCGCCAGTGGCAAGCTTTCGCGAAAAGCGCGAGATCGTCGAGAACGAAAAAGAGGAAAATTGCTAAGAGAACGACGAAAGGTTGAACGAACGGACTGCTCGCAGTAATAATTAATACGCGTATGGTTTACCGAGTGGAAAAACTTGCCAGACGTGTACATTTTTCTATTTATTTTACGTTTAAAACAGCGTTGATGCGTTAGTGCGACGAGCTGCCGAGCGAGCTGCTGCATGATTCCTAAGGCTGAGGGGGCGAGAGCACCATTTCTCTCGTCTATCGAAATTGGACTCGTGACTATCGAGTTTGGCGCCGGGAGTTAATCGAATTAACGACTCCTCTGCTACCGCTTTCGTCGTGTACTCGATTTGTATATATTTACATATATATCGATCGATATGTATAAAGATATATTGCTCATTTGAATCTCTTTCAGAGTGACCTTGCTACAAAATAATTACACCTAATTGAGCGTAATGTATCGAATTATCTTTTGCTTGGACAGTTCGAACCGAAGCTTTCCCTCATTGGCCAGGGATATAATGGACAAATTCAAGCAGGAATTGAGACTCAATTGCATTTTTAATGCTTTGAGTGAGTCGAATTGAAAATTCTTAAGAAAATCCAACAATTGTGCGAAAAAATGTCACTTCCAGTCGAAAAATGCTTTTCGAGCGCTTATTACTCGTAATTGTTAGACGAGAGATCGTGTTCTGCGATTTTTTCATTTGCACTTATAAATAATAAATATAAAATCGATCGTGGAGATTGTTGGGCTTATTGATTAGCGAATTGCTTCATTAGAAGGATCGCGGTTGGAATATTTTTTTGTCACATGCCACCTTTTGTGAATGCTACAGAGGCCATCGATTCGGGCCGAAAGCTTGACAACAGCTTCGTGAACCTCGATCGTTGGAATGTCTGCTGTCGATGTCTCGTAACTTGACGTGTTGCGAGAAGGAGAGAGAGAGAGAGAGAGAGAGAGAAAGAGACTCGAAGCGAGAAATTGAGAACGATGGAAAGAAACAGAGCGAGGTGTGCTGCTCGCAAGGTATAACGAAGTAAATTTGAGGAATTTTTTGGTAGATTGAGCGTGGAATATTAGAAACGAAATGTGGAACCAACTCGAGACAATAATAAAGGCAACATTGTCAATATCCATCTATTTATAAGTCCAGATCCATATTTTCAACTTTTTCTTCTGTTTATTTGGCTATTTCTTCACAATTTGAAACAAGAGCCAAGTATTTGTTCGAAAATTCTTGGAAATAAATAGAAGAATAATAAATCGAACATGAAAACAAAAATTTACGAAGCGTTTATGAAAATTGTTTTTCGACCGTCAGACCAAAGGCGAATCGATGTAAATATCGTGAAAACAAAGTTGACATGTTCTCGGAATATATTATTCCGTTCTACTGCCAGCAGAATAATAAATCACAATAACACAGAAATTATCGAATTATCGAATATTTTAAGACGTGAAAATTCTCGTAACGTTAGAGTTAATTTTAAGAAAATCTCACCAAGCTTTGGTTTTTAAAAATACACAAATTTTCGTATCAAATGAATGTTTACGCACAAACGATTGGTCGATAAATCAAAATAATAAGAGAAATTGATTATTGTGCAGATTATGAAGAAAATTGCGACAAGCATTGGCAAAGAAATCGACATTGTCGCGCGATGGAAATAAAATGGAAAGATTTGAAACGTCCATTTTGATACGCGCGACGTCATGTGATAATCCGCGAGATTGTTATTACGGTCGCTGGATCGTTTAACAAAAGAAATGATAATTGGTATGATAGAAATTCCTTACCATGATGGAGAAGAGAAAAGGATGCTCGAGTATGAAAAAAAGTACAAGTTGTAGGTTGGTGGTCGGTTCAAGTCTCGTGGTCTCGTGGTTGGCGTCCATTTTGATGATAGCCAAAGTAAGGCGGGCGGCAGCAGCGTGGCAAATATCGTGATCGTGAAAAAGACGACGACGACGACGACGACGCGCGCCTCGCGGATATATATCTCTGGCTATTGCCCCGACGTGGTGAAAAGATGGCGGACTAAATTGCGTGTCGCAAACTATATACGAAATAAAGAAACGAAAAAAAAAACGGTTCGGATCTGTTACACGTACGAAGAGGCGCGCACGCACTTATAAACGCGGAGCAGACTCGAAGATAATTCGTGGCAAGTTTGATCGATTTTTCAATTGATTTCTACGGATTACGACGATCGATACAACTCGTTGTGAATAAAAACGATCGAGAGTCGAAAAGGATGAAAAATTCTTGGCGAAAATGAAGAATTTAATAATTTTCGAAAGTGAAAAGTTGTCGAAAAACACGTGGACTCGACGTGGTAGACCAGGTGCCTCGCGAACTTGTCGCTACAACTGTTCACGTGCACCACGCGCGTCGCGGCGCGCCGCCATCTTGCTTCCCCAGCACCATGCGCACTGATATCCCCCACCGTCTGATACCGACTCTCAAACGCACACACACACACACACACACGCGCGCGTGTACTCGATCCACTCACACTGGGAGTGACACCGATCTGCTCGTACGGAAGCACGCGGATACGCGCGGGAGCGAGAGAGCCCTTTGGGCCGTTTCGATGAGCGAAATTGAGACGAAACGATTGGGGAAAAATGGATGCGAGAACGAGAGACTTTGTCCGCGCGCGGTTTGTACGAGAGGATGGTCATCGCACATACACACCCGTAACTTTTTCTCACAGTTTTATTCTCCTTCTTCCTCTGTTGCTGCTTCTTTATTCTCTCACCCAATCTTGGCTGAGCCCAAAAACCAAACGAGATTCCATCGCTAAGAAATTCACTTGCTAACGCCATCGCCGTGCGCCACAAGTGGACTCCCGGAACATGTGCTCCCAAATACATTTTCAATTCGCCATTTTCTTCATCCCTTTCTCTATTTTTTTATATTTTTTTCTTTATTTTTTTATTTTTCTGGCAAGCCTCGCTCCAAAATATTTCTGTTCGATTTTTTCCGACTTGGAAAATTCTTTCGGGATTTCTACTATTCTTCTTGGTCGGTTGGGCAGGATTCGTCATTATCATCCAAGCATAGTTCGAAGTTATGGGCTAGTGAAATTTTCCAAAGTCTGTCGTTACGCTCAGTTGGTAAATTTCGAACGAGATTTTCTCAAAGCATTTTTTTTTTTACGAGCATGAATGATTTTTCATGGCACACACATTGACCTCGGATTCTTTGAGAATGAATAAAAATTGAGTTTTTGCAACGTTAGTCATGAACGCAATTGATGCAGACGTCCATGATGGAAGTTTGAGTCGAGACGAGCATCATCGTCATCATCGTGGTAGCAACGAAGCGTCGAAGATTATAAGACGAAAATCCTCGAAGGATGACTCATACGGTTCTCTCGTTGTGGTAAATCCATTCATCGTCATGACACGTATCTCCCTCTTTATTTTTTTCCGAGAGCATCGGAGCACGATTTCTCTCGGTGCGGTACAGAAAGCCAAACGTATAGATCGCGCTCTCTCACACTTTTGGAGAATATCGTTCTAATATTCCAAGCGTTCGAGTGTATAATGAAAATTCCTTTCTGCGCGTCGATCGTTTTATCCTCGTCTCGTTATTTGGCACAAGTCCAGTGTTCTGCTCTCTATCGACCTCTTTTCTCTCTTTCTCTCGATAACGTTTTTTTCCGGAATCATCCAGACACATCACTGACGCTTGCCTTCCGTACCAAAAGCTCATCCTTTGCTCATCCGCGTACGTCTTTCTATATTTTCTCCTCTTGTTCTGCGCCCTCCTTATGACTTCCGGCCGACGCAGTTCTCCGCTTCATTTTCTGTACACTCACTCGGTTTCGTTTTCGGAATTTTCCTCGCGGCGGTTCGATGCGCGGGGCGCCTCGCTCTCGAAACTCGGTGGCTCGTTAATTATCCGGCTTATCGGGCTAGGTCGGCCCCTGCCAGGCTTACGTAAGGTGGTACGTACCACACACTTTTGTACGAAACTTTAACGAAACGAACGACTCAGCGCGTACAACTCTCGCGTACGTATGCATAAATACTTTTTTCTATCGATGCGAAAAACCGCGTTCAACCGTGAAGGCGCCTGTGACCTCTGCCCTTTGCGATTCGGTTCACTAAAAAGTCTCACAATCGTGCGAGTCCTGGATTGTTTTTGTTTTTTGTTTTTTTTTTTTTTTTTTTTTCACCTCGGACGCGAAAAACACGATCGGAAATTTGTCAACTTGAGTTTTGATGCCTCGAGCAGAAAGCACACATACCGCGCTGTGTGTAGAAAAGCTGACGAGGAGAAAGCGCGAGAACGGAGTGGGGAGCAGAGTCCGGACGAGCGATAAGGACGTCAGCAGTCCGAGTGTCTCGAAAAAGTTGGCAGAGAATCGTCAACGAATTAATTACCATAAGCTTCGAAAAAGTCAGCATGACTTTTTCTAAAGTTTCGTCAGGAAATGGCACTTTTCCGAAAAATGGAAAAACGGCGCACGTCGATGAAAAGTCGTGTTGGTAGAATGAACTTTGTACCTTGTAGACTTGTCAGCAGAAGCAGGAGGAAGTAAAGAAAGAGAGAGAGAGAGAGAGAGAGAGAGAAGTGTAGTGTATACAAACATGGACGCACGTGTACGATGCTCTTTCTTTCTCCGCGTGGCTCTGGCGCAGTGTACATGATGGAGATGCTCGCATATGCACGAAGCACCAACTGCGCAGATTCGCGGGCTCTCTCGATTCGTATAATTTTTCCTTTCACATGGAAAATTAATCCAAGCAATTACGTTGCTTCTTTGTTTCTCATGTAACACCCTCGTAAGATCGTGTGAGATATTGCGAGTCTTTTGAAAGCGGAACTTGTCTTTTAAACGTTTTTGCATTTACGAAACAATAGTGTCTTCGACAAATGACTTTTTTCCGCCGAAACAAACGTTGAATTCGTTTTTTCTCCATCACACTTTCAAAGTTTCTATTTCATCGTAAGCAATTCGATTTTTCAGCTTTATTTTCTTCCTCAACTTTAATACATGGGGATTTTTCTTCGGGTCGCATATCGGAGCACTAATACGAGTAAGCCTGATTTGTGATAGTGTCCACAGTTACGTACACATGTATATGTAAGACATATATGCGAGGGAGTTGATAATCGCGTTTGCGCAGAGCTCAAGGCGCGCTCCACTACCGCACGACGCTCGTTTTTTCCCTCTTTTCTTTATGTATACTCGGCATATACTCGGAGGCATGTACTAAATATCGTTGAGCTGTGTTGGTGCGTTACACAGAAGAGAAAAGAAAATAAGGCACGTCGCAATTACGTCGGATCCCGTGTGTTTGCTCTTTCTCTTTCTTCCTTCAAATGTTCTATTCCGCGTTAATGCCTTTGGAGACTTTTTTATTCTTCGTATTACGCGCTAGAGTTTCGCGCTCATTTTTTTTTCTCGAATATTGACGCCGGGTGGGTGCAAACTTGTTGCATATGAAAAATGTACGTTTATGCATCGCACACTCGATCGTTTAGCTCGTTCGCCACTTATTTCGTTGAGAAAGTAAAAAATTCGAGTTTTTCGTTTTTCTTTCTTGTTTCTCTCGCTCGCTCCTTGAATTTTCTTTCGTTTTCCAACGATTGGCTCGACGGGACAATAAAGAGCATCAATAACTTGAAAAAAACGTATTCGAGCGCGCGTGAATGAAAAAAATTGGCGAAATAAAAAAACAGAAAAAAAAGTGAAATACACATTAACGCCGCGGGGGCTGCGATCTCTCCCACACACCGACGTTGTGGCGCGCGGTCCGCGTGGGACACTGCGCGCGCTTCGCGATCCGACGCCGCTCTCGGGGCGCCCGGTCGCCCCTTTCCGCAACTTTGCCGCCAGCCGCCGGCGAAAGCGGCCAATTCCCCCCCTCCCCCTGCCCCTCTGCACGCCATCTTCCCGCACAGCGCGGCTTTGCTTCTTCGCGCGACCAAAGCTCTTGTGACCGCTCTGTACTACCGACCGATAACCCCGACATTATTTCCTTACAAAAGGATACAATGTTGTTACAAAATTATGAAATATTTTGAATTTTACAATTTCTACAATACACTGAATTTTCTCCAATCAATATTTGCATTCTTCGCACTTCCGTCCGTTATGATTTTTTACACGCGTACCTCATTTTGTCAATAATCGAAATGGAGCATTTATGAGGAAGAACAAAATAAGGTTTGGAGGTTTCGTTGCAAAAAATGTTGCACGTCTGCGTTTCGTTCGTATTTGACTTCTCTTTGAAAATTTGTGTATAAATACGACTCAAGGATGTACGTCGGGGACGGGGGAACGGTGGCCCGATAGGGAGTGCGCGTCAAGGGCCAAGTGCACGAATGTCATCACATCCGGTGAGTAGGAAGCGACTAACGCGTAAGTATCAAAGAACCAACATTTTCCTCGCTTTCCATGCACGATCTTGTCGAATTTTCTTTCAATTTTAGCACCTCATTTATTTTCCAATTTTCAAAAATCGGACGAATTTGGTGCTAAAATTGTGATTCTCACAGAGAAATGTAACAAATTCATAAACGAGAATCGAGGAACAAAGAACAGACGAACAAATTATTCCTGATTATCGAAAGGTAATGCCTCGTAATAAAATGAAATGATTGTTGGAATACGGACGAATCGTAGCCTGGGGTCAAAACGACCCCAGGCGACTCAAAATTCCGCGCCCTTTTGCCCTTTCTTCTCCCGTTTTTTATCGCTTTACCGCATTTTTGACTAATTTTTTGACTTGAAGCAAAATTGCCCCAGGCTCGCGTGATCCTGCATTAAAAAACAAAAAGAATGAGCCCAAGTTGAAACGTTTTCGTTAAATTTTACCGGAGCATATGAATTTTTCAAAATTGGGGTTACCGTTTTAGGGTTAAAATAATCCAATTGATGACGAATATTTTTATTGAAGAACACTCGTTGCGTCATGTTTCCCAAGGAAGAAATTGATTTTGTTCAGTTTCGTGTTTTTTTTTCCTCGAAAAATTGAATCGCACTGCGAAGGAGAGGAACGCGGAGTGGGGCAAAATAGCAGAGCGATAACGAGTGTGGAAATTTGTTTTGACCTCGGAAAAGCAACGACAGAATGGTGACGGGCCGTCGACGTGAACGACAATCGAATCGCTTATCGTAACGTGGACGATGTAGGTGGCCGCCGCCTGTACTCGGTCGCTCCGACGTAAAATACCGAAAGAGAGAAAGAAAGGAGAGAGGAAAAAAGAGAGCGGGCTAGAGAATACAAAGGCTCGAGGCAAAATATCGAACAGCGACCTCGACGGAACAACGTCGTCGTCGTCGTCGTCGTCGTCGGCGGCGTCGTCGGCGATGTTCTGGTCTCGAAAGCTACGACGTAGAAAGGTCACGTGACCACGTGACGTAGGAGAAAATCGAGCTCTCGGGAAAACGAGCAGCTCACGTGTCGATGACGACGTCACGCGCGCATCGCATACCCACAGCGGCAGCAGCGTCGCGCGTACCACAAGCAGAAGCTTTCGCATCATCTGCTAGCACAGGCGCCGTTCCTCCGCAGTTCTTTCTCATAATACTTTGCTCCCCCTTCGCCCTCTCTGTCTCATTTTGTAATATTTATTTTGAGGAATAATTGCGAAGCGTTATATTTTCCTTTTCTCCGAAGCTTGTCTTCATGCTGCTTCTTATCATTACCGATTTATTTGATTTTATTTTATTTACAAATTTTTCATTAACCCTCCGTGGACACCAACAACTTTGAGCTAGAATTACTACAAAGGCGATTGGCAGACGGTTGGCCTCCTCCCCAACGGTTCTTTGGGGTGCCTGAAGAAATTTTTTTTTTTTACACTCTGCCTCCTTGCTGATTTTTTTTCGCCATTTTGAAATTTGGATAAAATTTTTTTGGCATGATATCCTCATTCTGAACTAATATCCCGAATTTTGATGCGTCGTTCGGAACGATACAGGCAACGCGGCAAGCGTTTAAACATGGCTGGGGTCATTTCGACCCCGTGTGACCAGGGACACGGTTGATTGAAAAATGATGCAATTTCTATTGGAAACGTAAAAAGTTTCGTATTCGTAAATCGTACGATACTTTGGCTCGTCGCGAGATTCCTCATGCAATTCCGGCAAAGTCGATTTACGGAGAAAATCGTGTGCGGCGCGGCGGTGAAACTGATAAGTTGACACGAACGCGATCAGTCAATACGATAGCCACAGTGTGAAATTCGTCATAGCTCTCTGATGCTGTGGGAAAAATCTCGAGTATTTTTCTCGTAGATTTATCGTACGACGAGAAAGTGAACGAGTGAAGATATAAAACGTGTCGTTTTGTACGCGAGGCGATTCATTTCCGGAATTTACCGGAGTATGACATCATCAGCGTGCGCGCGCGCGTCACACACGTATGCTGTCATGAATACTATTTTTCTCCCATCGTTTTTTTTCTTTTTTTTTTTTTCATTTAGTCAAACTATCAACGAGTCTATGAAACACAGGCGTTTTTTAACGCCGGCGCTTCCGTGTAAAGCCGAGTCACCATTTACGCGAGAATACGAAACAAGCGTTTGCGTTTGGTGATTCACGCGCGCGTATATTGTCGGAATTCTAGAGTGATCCGAGGGCGTTTGAAAAGGGTTCGCAATTTTCACGATCGCCAATGAATCAGAACTGCGCGCGCGCGAATAACGATTGAGAATGACTGTTTAAATTTCTTTGAAATGTGACTTGGAAATGACATGGAACGAGCAGTCGACTCATCATTTCGAAAAAGTGTCAAATCTCAGAATTATCATGATTAAGGACGTTGTATGCTAAATTTTCTATCGATAGAATTCCTTTAGATTTGCATCACACAAAGAGAATAGTGATGTCTAATAGCTCGCGCAATTTCAAGAGGTTTCGCCATGTAGAAGTCGAGATATTTATTTATAAAAATCACAATTTTCAGTAGTTTCTCACAAGAGCGTGTGTTAAAAATTGCAATTTTCAACATTAAATATTTCGATTTCTAAATGGTGAAGCCTCTTAAAACTTTGCATACACTTTTATGTAACATCGAAGAAGCTTTATTTACTTTTTGAAAAAAATCGTTCGTAAAATATTGTCGAAATTTTTTTTATTATATAAAAAATACGGATTATCTCGGAAAATCTTGGATTTAGAGTATGTTGTTCTTTAGTCAATTAGTAACAACTTTTTTTAATGAACTTGGGCTCGCAAATCATTTTGTATGTAAGAAAAACTGAAAATAAAAATTTAGATTTGACCGTCGCCATACAACGTCTTTAAATAATCACAAATTAATATGATTGAAAAATTATTTCAATTTCTGTTGTTGTTGTTGTTGTTGTTGTTGTTGTTGTTGTAAGCGACACGATGCGTGAGACGAGAATGTCCTCGCACTGGCTGTGGAGTGGCTATGCGCCATTTACGGTTAAGAGGATAAAAGTTGTCTTGGCATAAGTAGTGCTCAACGCGCTGCTGGGGCCAAGTTCCTCCGACGCAGCAGCAGCAGCAGCAACACGACAAACGTCGTGGGTCGGTCCGGCTGGGATGTTGCTGCTGTGGTCGGTCCTTCGAGATCGCGAGAGACAACTTTTATATTTATTATTTTGTTTTGTTTCGTCGTTACTCCGTGAGTTCTTTCTCAATCTTTGTCTCTGTCTTTCTCTTTGGGGTTGAGGGGACGAAAGACGACGCGACGTCAGCACGACCTACGAGACTCCGAATCGACTTAAGAGCCGAAGATCGCTCCTTTCCAATGGATTCTTTGCGATGTACACACAGTATACACACACACGAGACGACGAGATTCGCCTGCGAAACGAACGAGAGAACGAGACGGAGCGAGAGCGAAAAAAAAGAGACGGAGCGAATTGTCCCAAGCGTCCCGGAGACTCTCCCTGCCTTTCTCAATACAAAAACCGGATTCTCCAAATTCCCTTGGCTCTTCGCATCGTTCCTCCACACAAATACGCACGCACCTATATCCCTACACACGCACGCATATATCGCGTGTGATCGATTGTACTCTCTCTTCGATCTCTCCGCCAAGAATTCGCGCGCGAGGTCTTGTTATTTCGTCGAAATAAACTCAAATCTGCTTCGTTCCTCATTTTTTCTCCTTCCATTCAAAAATTACCAATCAACACCGCGATTATTTCATCAAATTCCAAAAAACTATTCAAACTCAAAATTCATTTTATCCAAGCTTGAAAAAATGAAGCCGCGAGAATAATTCGAAAATATATTTGTCGCGTGAATGAAGAAGCGTATCCTTGAAAACGATTATTTTACAAATAGCGAGAATGACAGAATGATTATTCTCATTGATTTGCACGACGTCGCGCCCTTGACCGAACGGACTCGCGTTATTGACAATGAGAAATTTCTTTCGTTTCGGACGTTCGGCATCGGAACCTGCACGACGCGATGAGGCATCGGTGCGTGCGCTGCAACTGTGCATCATCGCTATCTCTCCTCGCTAGCGATATTCGTATCAACATAATGAAAAAAAAAACGAAAAAACGAAAAAACGTCGAAGAGAAAAAGAAAAATGCGATTCCACGTAGAGACACGAATGCAAAAGTGAAGAGAAAAAATTTGGGAGGAAGATCGAAGAGAAAAGGAAAAAGACAGTGAATGCGAGATGGCAAAGAAATGAAGAAAAAAACAAAAAAGGCGCGAGGGACGAGAGTACAGAGGCAAGGCAAAGAGAAGTACCGGGAGTGCGAGAGAAAGAAACATCGGCGGGGAGAGTATATTTTTAGCGGTTACACATTGTTGTTGACGCTGCTGTGCTACGGCCCGCAAAGAACGGTCCCGAGACATTGAACCGCGAAACAACGACAAAGAACGCGACGAATACACACGCATGCAGATACGGAGACACATCGATGTACATACAAGAGTAACCATTACTATACTTTGTGAACGTAGTAAGTTTGTAGTGAACCGCGATCCTCCGCTATAGCCCTATAATCTTATAGCAGTCACGCACGCACGCACGCACGCACGCACTCGCGAACGCCCTTCGTCGACGCGCATCAAGACCCTCGTTCAAACGGAAAGCCAATACGTCCCCGTTCACCCATACACGTTTCGAATATAGCCACCTCAACAAACTCGTACGCAACTATTGCTTTGCTCCACTCAAATCATCACCGATTCTTCAAGGAAAACAAAATCCTCAAGCGAATTCTCAATCAATTGAAAAGGCTCTCTTTTTTCAATATCGGTACTTTTTTTTTCTTCAACACCTCGACACGTTACCTTGGAATGTTCTCCATACCGAGAAACGAGAATTTGTATGAGGAAAAAATATGTTTTTCATCAAATGCAGCGCGCATCTATTTTTTCGAAATATGTTCTGTGACAAAACTCGTTTCAATGACATTGAAAATTAATAATTATATTAATATTTATATGTTTTCAAATAAACAAATTTTATATGTATAATTAAATTTTCTTTAAATTTAAATAATTACTTTATTAATATATATTATAGTTTTGGAATACAAATTTATTCATGAGGTTTATTAAGAATTATTATTAAGAATTTAATATTAATATCAAGAAATGTATTTTTATTAAATAAAAATTATAAATACTATAAAAATTGAAATTATTGAATATTGATATTTTTATTAATATGTTTTTTTTCTATAAATATTTTTGTATTTTTTTTTTAGTCTAGTTTAATTCCAGTTTTCATTCATTAATCATCGTGGGGTCATTTTGACCCCAGGTTAGCGGAATAGGTAAGAACAATAAGGTTACCGTTCTGGGGTGAATTTTCCGAGAGATTATTCATTCCGATGACTCGCTTGAAATTCGAAGCTTTTCTCGCGTATTATTGAAACTAGAATTTTCTGCTGCTCGACATGTGTGGCAGGAGAGGATTACTCTTAAGAAACCGGAAACGGATGATAATGATTTCGTTATTCCAATGCGTCATATTCTTACTCCAACATATAGATATATTTAAATTTTCGAACCGCAGATTAAAGAACCTCGTAACATCGCGCAACGATCCGCGCGAGAATCGTAAGTTCATTTTTTATCGTTTATTCATGATGCTCGTGATGATGACACCGAGGTCACGACCTCCCCGGAGATAACGGAATTCATTCACAAGTTTTCAAGCTTTGCCGCCGCTCTACCATTCCGTTCTCTGTTGTGGCAGTTTCGAGAAATTAAGGTTCTCATTGATAACCGAATGAACAACGAAAAACATTTGGAGCGGATTCATACCTCAAGAAACAAAATTCACCTCCTTAATATTCATTTTTACAAATTTCCCTCGCCGAGCAAAAATCACAAACTTTTTGTTATACAAAACGTAGAAATTGGAAGAAAATTTAATCGAGTTACGCATTTTTATCATCGACGGAAAAGAAAGGTGACGCGGTCCACGAGAGTGGAAAAAAAGGGGAGCGAAAATCGGATTGAGAAACAATCGATGCGGTTCTCTCGCACGGAATGACGTTGATATGAAACCCACGTCATGTCACACGCATTGACGCACGTGCCAAGAGACAAGTTGCACAGATGGACGATAAATATATTTCCAATTTATTACCTACGAGCGATCCATCTATGGGTTATTTATAACAAAACTGAAACAACAATGGATGAGCTCGTTGATTGGCTAATCTCTGAAGTGATTCACCGAATCGAACATTCGATTTGAAACGAAATTTCGAAATTTAATTGTTGCTGGAGGAATTTTTATTTTATTACTCACTCGTGCAGCTCTCGGACATTATAAAGATGCGAATTCATCGGATTGAACTTACCTGCAATGAGAAAAAATCAAACAAGTTGATAAACATAAAAATTGTTGTATTAATCGAAAAAAAAAAAAAAAATTTAACATGCAAATTGCTGCGATATTATGGATCGTCATCTCATCCCCGTGTCTTTCATCACGAGAGCCTAAATATTTGATTTTGAGAAAAGCAGAAACGGGAGATCGAGAGAGAATTTGTCGAGAACACCTGGACCGAAGGATGCGCACGGATATTCGTATACATAGGCATAACCCTCGTCTATGGGACGGTGAAATACACTCTGGCATCTGCTCTCGAATCCACTTTCAATCCTCCTTCTGTCGCGTGCTCATTTTTCTTTTCACCTTATTTTTTTTTTCTCTCTATCGGTTCTCCGCTCTTCCGATGTCTGTACGATCGATAGAATATATATTTACATGTGAGAATAGCTCATGCACGTGTCGGCCCGTCAACGCGCAAATTCAATCAGAATAATAATTCACGAATATATCGATATTCGAAATATTTAAACGATACATTTTTGTCGATAACGTTTTTGTAGGAAACGGTTTATTTGCTGATTGCACCCGGCAATTATTTTTTTCAGTGATTGGTAATTGATCGGTGTTGATAAATTTTTTTGCCACTCAATTGGAAAAAGAAAAAAAAAATATATCCTGCAATTTGGACGATTAATATTTGAGCGACAATTCGCGAGCAACGTCTTGATAAATTTCAAGTAAAATGGCTTGATTGTTCAAACAGGCAAGGCGCTTCTATTGGACTAAGTTTATTGAGCGTTCTTCGAGGCTGAAGACACTCCTGCACACCGGCATCGTTTCTTACACCGGCGTGTACCCTATCGAAGTAATCAACGCCGCATCACGTGCGCTGACTAAGCTATAATGGCTAATTAATACATTGGGAAAAAAGGCTCAATTCTCGTTATGAACGCATCGGTGGCTCGAGACGGCTGTGTTCAGTCTTGCAACGCCATCTCGTGCATCCATGCAGCAAAATCCGAGGAGACATGGCTCGGCTCTAAAAAGCTAATGTCCATTTTTTCCTAATAATTAAATTTACAGTATATTTGAACTTTCCCATCGGAGTGACTAATGAAAAATAATTGCATGCCAATCATTAAATGCTCAAAACAAAAAAAAAATAGATTGACATGAAAATTATTTCTTGAAGGAAAAGCCGAATAAAAGTTTGAACGAATTCTTCAAAGAGAGAAGAACAACGTGTCACTCAAAATTTCTCGGAAAACTCAACAGTGACGAATGTGGAGCAGCAGGATCGATAAAACTGAGAAAAATAAGTGTGAGCGTTCCTTAAGGATGTTGAGTACCAATGAAACTTTTCAATTTAGCAAATAGCTTCTTATCGCAAAGTTGTACCATTTTCCATAAAACTAATTATGGCTACATTTAATTTATTAATATTAATTGGTCAATAACGAACTTGCTAACGCGGTCGCGAAATTTTTGCAGGATCTCTTAAATACTTTATAGAAAAATATAGCAAATTTTCAGAATTTTAAGTAATCACAACGACAATCGCAGAAATACTCTTGCTCACCTGTTATGAGCCGATAAACGTATAAAAATGATTATGTATATTCGCGTATCAACATGAATGTGCAATTTGAACGTCGAGAGGAAAGACATGGCAAGCGAGACTATTGGCTCGACGTGCAGAAGCGTCCAAGGGTTTGGCCCTCAGGAGGAAGGTTGACGGTGGTCGTGGCCGGGTGAAGCGACGAGAGCAGGTGATGGGATTTGTGGTCGCGTGTGCATCCACAAGAGGCTGCTTCCGAGGCTATGTAAACGTTTCACGATGATGCTTTGGGTATTTCTTATTTTTTTTCTTTTATTCATGCATACGAGTGTTTCGCGTGGTATACGTATGTATGAAATATATGGGCAGGCCGTGGCGTAATACGTATGCGAGCGCGTACGTAAAAGTGAGGCTGTTATTGTTGCTCGTGCGAGGCTCGTAAAGCGAGTGAAACGAGCCTCGACGCCTTAATGACGATTATCGATCGATGCTCTCTCCGCACGTTTACGTACTACTGTTATTTTAATCGTACACGATCGCGTCACTCCATTTACTCGTGCACAGATATCCGGAAGCGCTTGTCTCTCAACGACATAAAAATTTGTAATTATTAATTATCGCGTTCGAGAAGTTTGTCGCATTTCCATGACGATGTTATTTACGGACTCGTTATATAGAAACGAAAAAATATTTTGAAAATTATTTCGACGCGCAGTTCCCGCGTTGGATATTTTAGAACGCTATGCGACGTTCGCTTTATTTTTTGCCCACTACTTAACGCTACAACGGTAATCATATGTTTTTTTACCTATTCCGGTAACCAATTTTGAAAAATTCATATCTCCGGTAAAATTAAACGAAAAGGCTTCGACTTGGGCACGTTTTTTTCGCTTTTTGATGCAAGATCACGTGAGCCTCTCGAGCAATTTTGCTTGAAGTCGAAAAATTTGTCAAAAATGCGGTAAAACGATAAAAAACGGGAGAACGAAGGGATAAAGAGCGCGGGATTTAAATTCTCCCGGGGTCGTTTTTGACCCCGGGTTACCGTTCTAGGGTTAATCGTGTCGCGCAGTAATATTCCGATGTAAATATATTCAAAGACATTTTGACAAATCTGTGAAAAAAAAAAAAGACGCAACTATCGTTTCCCGCAGAATAAATGAAAACAAAAAAAAAAAAAAAATTGGTCGTGGTAATTAAGTTGGATTGAAGGAATAGCTGGCAAGAGGATTGTTTTAACATTTGCTGAGGGCATTTGCTCGTCAGGATCTGGGTACATCTGCTCGTGAAATAATACGAGAAGAACAATCGAGTGTCTCGGAATGTTTTTCACAATTAGAGGAGGCTTTTGAGCTCGCGGTGACCCGGATTACCTCGGAGGATAGAGAGCCAACATATAATCGAGGCTTGGGACGTAAAGTCGTAAGAAAGATGCGGGGTGTTGCTGAAAGCGGCGATGGTGCTGGAAGGTTGAAAGGAAGAAAAAATCCAAGAGGGAGAGAGAGAGACAGGAGGCGGAGGACGAGAGAGCCTTAAGCAGGGGGGCAGCAGGTGATGCGCCAGGTGGAGTACGTCGGCGCGTGCGCGTTGCCCCCCGCCTTCCGGTCACGTGTTCTCCTCGTCACCGTCGTCGTCGTCGTCGTCCTACAACCGAGTACCCCCTAACCACCGATTATATACCTATATAGATATATTTACATCTACCAAAATGTATATCGATACTTGTAAGAAGTTGAAAGGGCATATCGACTAAATGTGAGCATCAATTTTTCGCCCTTATACTTCGATGCCATTAATATGGTACACAACAGAACGCGATGTCTCTTCGTTTTTCGTATCATTTTTCTTTATGCTCTTCGCGTCTTTTATTTTTCTTCTTCCATTTTTTTCTCTCAACTATTTATAGATTTATAAACTGGGCTCGCTAATTGTTGTTCAATAAATAGCTTCTTAAGGAGGCTGGCTACACGCAACAATGTTGCCATGTTAAAAGCATAGGAAAATTCGAAATTATTAGAATTTCATGAAATTTGGTGAGTCTTTAGTATTAAATATGAATATACAAATTTTTTAATATTTTTCTTCCACATAGTTTTCGAGCAATTCAACACTAGAGTTTACATGCATAAGCATAGCATTCAGATATTATATAGGTATATCTATTGCATATTGTAAACTCCAATTATTCGACAACTATGTAGACGAAAAATTTGAAAAAAATTGTGTCATCGTATTTGATGCTAAAGAATGTTATCACCAAATTTTATTAAATTCTCATCATATTTTCGTATGTGGCCAACCTCCTTAATCTTTGTGAAATTTGTACACGATTTCGTGAATTACCAAATTTGAATAATTCTATCATCATTACTTTAACCACCTTAAGGATTGAAATGAAAACTGATGAGAAAATTCTGAAAATTTAGTTTGTTTTTGTATGAAGTATTTAAGAGGTCGTGTGTAAAAATTTTACAACGATTAGAAAGCTCGATATTAAAAAATTTTGTTAAGAATAATTTTTTAAACAAATACAATAAATATTTATCAATAAATTTGGTTTTGTTTCCGTTGCTTTCATTATATTGTAGATATTGAAAAATTGAGAAGTCAAAAAAACAACTTGTCGCAAAGTTATATCAGTTTCCAACATTTTATATTTCTTAAAATGTTAATTGTTGAATAACGAGCTTCCTAATCGTCGTGAAATTTTGACACGATCTCTTAAATATTTCGTACAAAAACATGCTAAATTTTCATATCAACATCCTTAAATCCCACATTTCTCTCACCAGTGGATTGTCATTTTTTTTTTGTTCTAATGACATTGTTCGTCATCGTTGAATTTCTACGCAGCTCCGCATTATCGCTGTCACAGCAAAGTCTCATACAGAATCCCTTTTATTATACATTTACACGGGTTTGCCCTGAATATCCTGTTACCCAACTATCATTACTATCGCTCACTGGGATACGCATAACTCTGCAGGTTTCAACAGTCTCGTTATACGCAACAGTGTAACGAGAGCATGCTTGGTAATTAGACGAGTGTATAAATTCGTTGTACGAGGTCTCTGGAGTAATAAACAATGAGGGCAGGTGCGAGGATCGCGGGATATTTATTAAGGGTGGATCGTTCCACTATTAAAATTGCTTTATCACGTGTTTGTCGAGTAATTTGACATTGTCGAATAATTCAAATTGCATCGTGCCTTATGCATCAATGACATTGATTGAAAAATATATTTGCACGAAATTAGTTCAGATTGGAATCTCCGGAGATTGGGCGCGGTTAACATCGAAGCCTTAATGACGTTCGAGCGCATCAAAAGGATGTTTGGATCTCATTCGAGTTCACGTTGCCATCTGCGTCGTCAGATGTTGAAAATTCGTGGTCAATTAGCGCGCAGTAGCTTAATGCACTAATCCTGCCGGAAGAGAGATCGACGGCGAGGCTTTTCCAACACGGCCATATATTTTATACGAAAATGAAAAAGTTTTCGGTTCCTGCGAGGAGAGTCAGCACGTGCTGCTGGGAGCAGGATATAAAGACGCCAAATGGAATCCGGCTCGAACGGCAGATGCACACGCCCGAAATACACGCACACACACACACACACACACACACACACACACACACACACGGAGCAACGTTATATGCCGTGCTTCTGGAGGTTTCGGCTAGGCGTCTCTAAGAGGATGAAGAAAAAATATGAATCCTCGAAGTGTTGGTGGCGCAAGAGGCAGCAGCACCACGTGCCGTTCGTCACGTTGATTATATCCCCAAGTTGTACATTTTTCTTTTGCATTTCGTCCTTTATTTATAGATCTACGAGTCAAGAACGTCCATTTTATTGTGCTCTTCCATGCATCGCTTTGGTCGCAATAAGGGTTTCTTCGTACTCGTGTCGGCGTTCGTTTTTGTTTTTATTAGCGCGGCGATACCGCGGCGGCATAACCGAAGGCTCGTCGGAGGGCGAACCGGACAGGAAGTCCGATAACCATCGACCCTTGGCAGCAGCGGAGAGCGTCGGCTCGACATCGGGAACGCGCGCGCGCGCTCGCGAGATCGAACACACGGTGTAACGCGAAAGAAAGTGAGAGAGAGAGAGAGAGACGCGGATGCGTTTCTCTTTCCTGTTACGTATTCCAAATCCACCCCCCCCCCCCACCCCCCTTCTTTTCCTATCTCGCTGGTTGGAATCCCTGTTATGTTTTGGCATTATAATGAGTAATCAGGAAGCAGCCTGCTGCTGCTGCTGCTGCAATCCTCCCGAGGATTTTCCTTCAGAAAACTCCGATTAACGCGCACTCGCGGCCGCAGGCCCTACGACCGGAAGTCGAACTGATAAAAACTACGTGGCTCCAATATATGAGTACTTTCCATCAAGCACTGGAAATGAAATTTTGTTAAAAATCGTCGATATTTTGTTGAACACGGTAAACTAAATATTTTTGGATAATTTCAAAATTTTCGTTATTTTGGCAGGATATTTTGGTTCTAACGGAATTGTCAGTGATATTTACGAGTGGAACGACTAAAATTAGCTTCCGAAGAGACTTTCTAGGAGATTTCTCGCTGCAATGATACAATTTTAGTTTTAGTCGAACGTATCGAGCAAAATATCGATCTTTTCCAACAAAATTTCGTTTTCAGTCATCCCATCGAGGCACAGGCTTCGTATCGTTGACACTCTTTGCAGGTAATTCTTCGAATTTTTACATCACATTTCCCAAATTTTCTGCAGCATCTTTCTCGAGGTTTTTCATATTTTATTCGTTACAGTGAAATATTTATTCCACTGGATAACAAGTTTTGTAGAAAAATGGAACGGAGTGAGTTAACAAGCGAAAAAGATGCGATGACCGATCGGAAAAGGCGAAATTTTTTAGCGACGAGCTTGCGACATCGTCTCGCATGACCGAGACGTCTTTTCTTTCCAACTTGGCTAGACACGAGCTAAGCACAAAAGAGTTGGTACAAGAGATTAAGAGTTTTGATGTCAGCGAGTTTATATTCGTATGACTTTTTGAATTTCTTTTTTCGAGAGAGAGAAAATGATTTTCTCGGAGAGCGAAAAGTCTGCTGCTTGAGTATTTTTCCGACTTTCGACTGCAGAGTGGTTCATTCTGTAAGACTCTGGAGCAAGATTCGAATTGAATCACTTTCCCGGCGAGTGTAAAGGTTAACGAGGCGAAGGATAAGTGTGCCATCGGAGAATAGAGACCGAGTCCATTTTCTGGACTGGAGAATTCGATGTCATCGATTTTCCGGATCATTTCGTGAGCCCGAGGGAAGAAGGAAGCCGCCCGCCATTGTGTACAAGGGAGCAGCAGACCACGTGCCACGAACACGCATCCGAAAAAAGCGCACCAGGTGCATTCTCGCCTCGTACACACGCGCATACGCAGCAGCACGTACACGACCCGGGGCACGCGTCTCGCAGATGATTCGAAGGTTATAAGATTGAGAATTTTAATAAAGAGACCATCAGCGGCAGATTTTCTTCTTCATCTTCTTTCTCCTGGAATATACACCACGAAAAAAAAAGGACAAACGGCAAAGGATCCCAAGACCGCAGAAAAGTTTTACCTGCTTTTCGAATCATTAGCTTTTTTTCAACGCGACAAACTTCAAAAAAGAAAGTTTGAAAAGATCGATTATACGAAACGAAGGAATATTAAATCTCGCGCCCTTTCTCCTTTCGTTCTTCCATTTTTGTATCATTTTACCGAATTGTTGACTAATTTTTTGACTACGAGCAAAACTGCCCCAGGCTCACGTGATCCTGCATTAAAAAACGAAAAAAACGATCCCAAGTTGAAGCCTTTTCGTTAAATTTTGCCGGAGATATGAATTTTTCAAAATTGGGGTCTGTATGACCCCGGGTTACCGGAATAGGTAAAAAAAAATATGGTTACCGTTCTAGGTATTGAAGGCAACGAAACTTGGGGAGGAAATGGAGAGAAAAGAGAGCAAAGTAAATAAAATACGACTCCACGTGTACATCGGGCATAAAGCTCACGAATCAGAGAAAAATGAAACTGAACCAAATGATAAAGAAAAGGAATAAAATACATCGCAAACTTTGTGAGAATATTTGAATTTCTGGATGAAAGTGTGAGAGTGCTCGGAGAGAGTTCGAGGCGGGAACCGAATGAGAAATACGAAAAAATGTGGACAATGCAACG
Organism: Hyposoter dolosus; assembly: GCA_963921915.1. Taxonomy (NCBI): domain Eukaryota; kingdom Metazoa; phylum Arthropoda; class Insecta; order Hymenoptera; family Ichneumonidae; genus Hyposoter; species Hyposoter dolosus. The sequence goes on along the minus strand of OY998138.1, from coordinate 2,914,226 downwards.
TGCGAAATCACTTCATCAAAAAAGGCCCCTGCTCGCGCGAGAGCAGATGCGTTGCGAGGCGAGCGAGGAAAGTCGTGGCCGGTTGGTTGCACGCGTAGGCCCTCATCATCTTCTTTTTGCCACTTCTGGCCTCGCTCCTCCTGCTGGCGTGCCTAAATATATACATATACATAGAAAAATATCCACAAGCTCGAAAAAAAATTCGAAGCAAGGAAGCGGCGGGAAGTGAAGATAAAAAAGCCTCAAGAAAAACAAAAAAAAAGCATTAATTTAACTTGACGAAGACACCGTCGAGAGAGAGAGAGAGAGAGAGAGAGAGAGAGAGAGAGAGCTCTGTGGGGCGGTGGAGAACTCGGAGTTTTCGGGCAACAGATGTGCATGCGGCTTCGCGCGAAGTGCGTTACACATATGTAGACGCATTTTGGTACATAAGAGTGCCTGCTGCTGCTCTTTCGGGGCACTACTTATCTCTCTCCATGTACTTTTTCACAATATTCGAGTCCGCGCGATATTGTGTAAGGTCCCGTTGTCAGGTGAAACTGTCACGATTTTAATAATCGAAGGAAACAAAAAGTTTCTCGATTTTCAAGTTTTTAAATTTCGCGAAAAATAAAGATGGTGAGGTTGGATATGAAACTGTTTCGTGCACGATCGACGAAAATGAAGATACGATGACGTCGTAGTATGTATTTGTATCAAAGTGTATTGATGAAAAGAATGAAAAATAAAATGGCAGACCAAACGCAAGGAGGGCGATGCGAGGAATAAGGCGAGCTACGAAGGAAACACATGCCTCCAGAGTTGGCTCGTGCCACGATGCATAAAACCATACCCTACACACATATGTACACTTCTTATTTTTATTTTTATGTGTATTCGTGTTTGTATATGCATCCATAGCGTAGTATCTCCGTCTCCGGTACACGGAGCACGTATACACGTTGCAGCTGCTGTTCCCTGCTCCCAGGGCCCCTGGTTCGCGTCTCGCGATCACGAGAAGACGCTCGGCGAGTACCCCCGATCTTGAGGGCGCCCAGCGAGCACCCTATCTCCAGGCTTCTTGCATTTTATTTTCAGGCAAGACGCATGTACGAGCAACGGCGACGACGATATATATATCTTCGCTTTACCGCGACGGGGTACGTCAACCGAACAGCGGCGATGAATGTAAAGATCGAAATAGATCGTGGAAGCCTCAAAAAAGAAAAAAGAAAAAAAAATGTCCTGATTGGTTTTCATTTCTTCCGAATCAGCCTGTACATTTCGCTTCCTCATGTAGAGGAAGCTATGTGACGGTGGAAATTTTTTTTTTCCAGTTTTCAATGTCAGAACGGTTTGAGCTATGGGGCTCTCGTTTTGCACAGATGTTAATCTATACAAGCTCTTCATTCTCTGAGAACTTTGTCGGAATTGCTAGAAAAATACGAATTCTACGACGTTTTGAAATTTTCAAAAAAAGTCTTTCACCGCTCTAACTTCCGCAAATTTTAAGATTTATTACTAATTTTTTTTTTTTTTATAAATAGAGTATCATAATAGGAAGGTTGGTATTAAATTTGGGAAATATCGGTTAAACGGTTTGAATTTTATGATTTTTCGAAATTTACGAAAATCAGAATTTTTCGAAAAATCGTTCAACCGCTTTAATTTTTGCAAATTTTCTAAGATATTCGGTATGAATCCATACTTGCCCTTTAGTTTCTTGAAAAGTTGTCAAAATTTACATGCAAATACAAAAAACGCTGCAAATTGCTTCCTCAAGATGCTCAAGCGATGCTCAAAGCTTCCTCCATGAGAAAGCCAAAAGCAAAAACATAGTTCCTCATAAAGGAAGATTCGAGCATCGTGCATCTTGTTTTTGAAGATCGTGGCATAAATGAAGCAGAATATTTATTTTTCTTTTGGCATCAAGGAGCAATGAGGCTCGAAGGAAGTGAGGGACGGGCCCGTGCAAAAGCGGGCTCGAGACCGAGACGACGTAGAAAACGAACCAAGTTCGTATACACACAAGGTTTTGTTATTTGCGAGGGTTGAAGAAAAAAGATCGAGGAAGAGGCGCGAGTGCTCTGCACCTGGAGTCGTCTCTTCTCCTTTCGGCTGTTCCGTACACATTTGGCAAGGTCCACACGCACACAGATATATACAAACTAGCTTGTAGTATATACAGACGAAGAGGCCACTTCGCGTTAACCTCGTGTCTGCCGCTTCGTAGCTACACTTTTTTATTTCCGCCATGTATATTTTGGCGAATCAAAATAATAACTCGGGGGAAGTCTGGCCCAGGATCAAGTATGAAAAAAAAAAAGTTGCCGGGGAAGTTTGAAGTTGTTGAAAAACGCCGGAAGCTCCGGTCAGTTGTGCGAGGTAAACTGTACGATTATTATTTTTGTTTTTTTTTTTAAACGATCTTTGGACTGATACAACCGAGAAGAAAAATATATATAGGTACTGCGCGCGGTAAGTGAACGAGTAGTGCAGCTGGCCAAATATTGTAGTCGATTTTGCCTTTCGCGGTGACGCCATCGACCGGAAACGAGATTCACTTTTTAGTCAGCTCGCTCCTTGACTCGCTCACACACTGTAGAAACTTATTTCGACAAAGGTATGAGAAAAAAAAATGTAACATGTTGGACATTACGAATAAACTGAAAATGCAGGAAACGAGATTCGATTTTCACATTTGATCGAATTGATTCTCGGAGGATATTGCGGATAAGGTTGAGAACCTTTGATTATTTATAGGAGGCGAGTTATCGCGATGCGAGAAGAAAGAGCAGAAGCGACTACTCTGGCTCCGGGTGGCGAATCACGCATCGCCGAACAAATTCGATCGTTGTCGCGGCGTTTGACGGCTATTTGGGCACCAGCGAGATATATTCAGTTACCCTGGGCTTAACACGAGCTCGGCGCGTTCGTAACACGATCACTTGTCTCGTCTCCGACTTGGATTTTTCCTTTTTTTCTCGCTCGTTTAGATTTTTTCCCCATTTTTTAATATTCACGAGGTAGGAGCCAAAAGAGCTAGGGACGTTGCGTGGATAAAAACTGGATGGGAGCAGCCTGCAGAGTCCCTTCGATGCTGGCAAAAATGATTTTCGAATCGAGACAGAAACGACAGCGAACAGTCACGAAAAAAAAAAAAAAACAAAAAAACGAAATATCGTTCAAACGGTTTCGCGTTTACGCGGAACATCGAGGGTGGTCGTGACACTGAACTGACGAGCTGTGTGCGAAGTTGGTTACACACATTCGGATACAAATAAATCGTGGACGGGTTTAAAGAAAGAATCCAATACCCACGCAAATGCGTGCGAGAAGCTTTGAAAAAACAACAAAAAACACACACATCACATTGACAAGGGCGGGGCGTGTGAAAATAATTCTGGCAGTCATGAAATTTGGGATCGAAACCCGAGGTCCGATTCTTTTCTTATCGAGCAATCGTGTTCCTAGCTTCTTCAACTTTTTGATAAATTTCGAAGGTAATAAAATATTGAGGCGTATCATTCTTCCAGCAAAAAAAAAAAAGTCTCTCTTTTTCAGTTTTATTTTATACTGTCAGGTCTCTTTATTCCTTGACCACGGCAAAGTAGTGTCTAAAAGTGGAGGGCAAGCTAGTGAGAGCAGAAGAGAGCAGCAGAGAGCGATGTGAGCGTGAAGCGAGCAGCAGGCTGTAAGGCCAAGAAGCACTTAGCCCTCCTTCGCGGCGTCTAGTTCAATTCACGTCAAAGTCGTGAATCTTTTGTACACTTTGGTGATTCGACTTAATAAATGTGCGCGCGGTACGTGATGCTAAAGTGAAGCAACATCGTGAAATCTCTTTTTCAGATGCAGAGCGATCATCCAGACTGAAGAAAGTAAAAAACGAAAAAAACAAGATTGCAGGCACGATCGGGAAATTTGGCCAATTTTTAATTGCAACTATTTAAATTGCAAATTTTGTTAAAAAAGATCGATATATTTTGTTTGATACGTTCGACTAAACGTTTTTTTTTAGTAATCCCAAACAATTGTGCCATTGCAGCAAAAAATATTTACAAAGTCTCTTCGGAAGCAAATTTTTGTCGTTATCCACTCGTAAATTTCGCTGACGATTCCGTTAGAAAGCAAATATACTGCCAAAACAACGAAAATTTTGCAATTATCCAAAAATATTTAGTTTTAGTAAAATTTAATTTCCAGTGGGCAAAGTCATTTGAGAGGGCGAAAGGAGCAACGCGGAAAATGGAATTTGTTGGGAAGGAGACGGACGCGTAAAGGGTGTTGAATCGGGAGGTAAATTTTAGGAAAGGAAAAGTAAAATTGGAACAGCCACTAGTAGCGTCAATGCGGCACGAGGAGCGGCACGATATATATTCTCCCCTTGGTGAGCCTCCTCACATCCATGCAACATCGTTCTTCAACCCCCCATTGACTAAGCCCTTATCATCGTCGTTGGGGGCCGAGAGTAGAACGCCCCCTTGACGATGAGGCAGACGGCGACGCCATTTCCGCGTGGGCGTGCGCCGCCGTTTTCGTTCGGAGTTACTTTTTCATGCACATAACCGCGAGTACGGAGGCGTCTCGGTGCTTTCTCAATTGCAGTTCGTACACGCGGTCCTGCTCGTGCTTTCGCTAAACATCGCGGCGCCCTCGAAAATTGTAATTCCGGGAGCAATCTCTTGGATTCTTTGTTGCTCGATTGCGCAGGAAACTGAAGAAATTCTCTCAACGGACAATTAAGTAATCGCCAGGATCCAGGTCAAGGGAATATTGAAAAAAATGCAATTTGCAATCGATTGTTGAAACAACTTGTCATGGGGACTGAATGAGTATGAGGATGAAGCGGAATGTTCGTGACACGGTAAAGCATCAGCGGCCACCCGCGTTGCTAAAACGCATAAGAATCGAAAAATGACGAAAAGAGATGATGAATAGCCGGAGAAAAACGATATATACGTCGCGTTGGAAAAGAGAGGGGAATCGCGGAAGGGGAGTTGGGGGGATACATGAACGCGTACGCACCGGCAAAATGGATAAAGAGTACACCTGGCCTCCGGATGGTCGACGGCGGCACGCGCCACTCTCCACCTTCCTTCTCCCCTTCCATATCGTACTTTGTACTTGCATAGACCTGATGTTCACTCAAACACACACACACACACACACACACACACAGAACGAGAGGGCGAATGACTGAACATATTCATGTCTCGCTCGCTCTCGTTTCATCTTCTCATCATCCCCCCCCCCCTTCCCCCCTTGCCATCCTCTCTCTCTCTCTCTCTCTTTCTCTCTTGATTCTCCGCTCGGCGTATATCATATGGATTGGAAGTAGCGAACGGGCCACACACCTGCCCTTTTTACCAATACGTATTCGCCGAGCATTGCACCCAGGACGAAACGAGAAAGGAGGGTCGTAAATGCACACACGGATTACTCGCGCAGTTGTCGAAAGAGATGGATAATGAGAAAAAGAGCGAGAGAGGCTGCAGCAATGCTTGCGGGAAAAAGGAAAGGGCAGACGCACGGCCAAGGATCGCAAGACGGAGATGAAAAATTGGTTGAACGGACGGGTGCAAAAAGCCGACAGCCGGCTGCTGATGACTCTCTGTCTCTCTCCATGTATATATACGGCGACGCATACCAACGTATTCTCATGTTTATACATATGTTCAGACACAGCAACTATCTGCCTCGTTCGTGCCGCTGCACTTTTCCACTCTCTGCTTCGAGAAAAGCACGCTTCTCCTATTTTTCATCTACTCCCCCAACTGCGATTCTACTCCGGACTACAAATAAGCGCCTCCATGATTTTTCGTACATCGATGAATTCATAGGAAAATTTTTTATTCGATTCGACCTTTTGTTCATCATTTTTTCCAAATCTTCATAGAAATTCAACGTTCTGAGACGCGAGCTTTTAGAATATCTCTTGAAAAACAATTTTTTGGATCGGTCTATTTATTGGATCAAAAATGGATGAAAAAATGTATTTTCCTACAATTTTATCATTGAAATTCAAAGTTGAAGATTTCCCAAAGTAGCCTGAATTTTTTCAGAATTTTTGGAATGTAATAACTGGCTGAAAAAACGGTGTGTCTAGGTTTACAGACGAAGTGTTAAGGTAGTACTGTCGGTTTTAGAATTCCGGTCTTTTTTAGAAGATCCGGTCAAATTTTCAAGAGGCTACAGAGAACCAGAAAAAAGATATTTGCATTGGTAATTTCATAAATTTAACGTCGATTATTCTACATTTCATTGTAATTTACAATGAAATCTTAAGTAAAATGCAATGAAAACTCAGACTCATCATAAAACTCAATGTTAAGGTATTACTATCGCCAAATGGGTTGATTTATGATTTTCCTAAAATTTCGTGTAAATGTTTTCGACATTAAAACGAACGACTTCTCTATAATAAGACGAAAAGTTTTCTGACGTCTAGAATTTGAGATATTCAATTTCCAATTTGTTTATTTTTCCCATCTAAACGCGTGTAAATTAAAGTCACGTTTCGTTAAAAAGTTGCAAAAAAAATGACAAGAGAAGAAACACAACTTCAATTTACACGCGTTTAAATGGGAAAAATTAAATATTTCAAATTCTAGACGTCGGAAAATGTTTCGTCTTGTTCGTTTTAATGCGTCAAGAACATTTACACAAAATTTAAAGAAAATCCTAAATCAACCCATTTTGCGATAGTAATACCTTAAAAATATCAAACTATCAATGCCTGTTGAAAATTTGACTGGATGTTTTTCTAATCATAATCTACTAAGGTACCAAATTTGATTAAATTCCAAAGGGTAATTCTAAAAGCGAGAGTACTACCATAAAATGAAACAGGAATGTACTCGTGCTTACGCAGCGGGTTATCTGCTATTTAACTTGATTGCATCTCGCGACAATTTACTACATACGCACGCGTGACATGTGAGTGTGTTTGCATACGAGGTTTTTATTTCGCTACGGAGGAGAAAAAGTGTGAAAGAGAAGAAAAGGTCGGACGTGAGATACGAAATTTTCCACGAGATTTTCCGCCGTGAGTTGGAATCGGAGGAACAATACGAAAGAGCACGGGACTCGCAACTGCGGAGGGGAATCCATGGAGCATGATCGACGAGGAATAGCGAGAGCAGAGAGCAGATGGCACGAGAACTTTGCAAACGCTGGTGCATTCAGATGTAAATGTGAATGCGTGTGATTGAGAGAAAATTTTCTGGGTCATAGAGAAAACATGAAAAATGCGATGAGTATCTTCTTAAGGAAGAATATACTTTGGATTATAATTGTAAATTCATTTGATTTCTGTTGCAGTTGGCGTCCCCCAATAAAACGCTTAAAATTGCGGGCTTTACTTTTGTATTTACTGGAAGAATGAATTGTGCACTTTGATGCAATTGACACGAGCCGCACGCACAGTTGTACGTTCGTTTGTAGCGTCGAAGCAAAAATAGCTATAAATAAGTTAAATAAATTCGCTTGCGTCAACGTTTGCGTAAGAGAACGACAAATAAATGGGAATACGTAGATGGCCAGATAAATAAGTATAAATATAGAAGCACAACAATAGTACGCCAACGATTGCATTGCTGTTTGAAGAGGAAAAAAAATGAATGAAGCAAACTCGTAACAGGAAAAACTGCTTAACCTTTAACAGCGAAACCTCCAGATTGTGACGTAATAGTCATAAGGGGTATTATTAACCCCACTCACTTTGGAAGACGATAAATAGTTGAAAAATCGTTAAAAAAAATAAAATCAAAATACTACAATGTATTTTCAACCATTGAGTAACGACCACGATGATTCTATTTAATTCGTACAATTTTCAATATAAAAAAAGTGTCGAAAAAAAAAATTCTGCAAAAATGACTCTTTTTACAAAAAATGATGCAGAAATTGTAATTTTCATTGAAAAAAAAAAAAAAATCGTTTCATATGTCTGAAATAGCATGCTTTCAGGTGGGACTGGTTAAATTAGCGACCGCGTTCCAAAAAGTATACCCCAAGTTTTTACACCGTCTGCTTCCTACGGTTTCCAAAACTAAACTAACGGGCCCTTTCAAATAATAACGACGAGGCTCGGTACTAGAAGGTTCAAACTACCGATAGACGCTGTCACAAGTCCCATTTTCTCAAAATTTCTATTACGTATCGTCGGTCGAAAGCGGCTGGGGTAAAATTAACCCCATGTGACCATTAAGGATAAAGTAAATCGAGAGTCGCTCAAAAACTCAAAATCCGATTGAAAAAGTGATGTAAACTGGATCAACGAATGGGACAAAAATGAAAAGAATGGAACTGGAAATTCGGCAACTACGACATTCATACATTTCACAAAGTTAGTGCCAAAACGATTCAGCAAAAAAGGCTGAACGTGTATACTTACATCTTTATATTTCATGCAAAGACACGACATGACGTATTTAATAGCCAAGTATCGTTAGGTGTGCTCTTGTCATTGGAACATGAACCCATACGATGCGATGTTAATTGGCCCCAAGGTGCACATAATGCGGCGTGCCTTTCCGCACGCAAATGTCTTCGTCGACAATCGTTGTATATCGCGTAGTCGATGTGTATGATCGCGGTGTCAAAACTATCGAAGCTTATTCCCACTGAAGCTTCGTATCACTCGCAGTTCATATTCAAGTGTCAAACGTTATTGCAGCACTTATTACGCACTACTGAGACACGTGTCTAATCGACACAACTGCATAAAATCGTTTGTGTTTTTTTTTTCGCATGTAAATTTTCTATTTATTTTTTAACTTCCATTAGGACACGGAGCAGAATTCATTTAGATGCGGTAGCTGTAAGGGATGCAAGAAAATTGTTGGATTCTTTGGACGGAATCTTGATCGGAGGAGAGCAAGTTTGTGATGCGTTGGTGCATGCTTTGAGGGAGCTACTCGGAGGAGGCTTCTAATGCACTTCGGGAAAGCTCGGAAGGAGATAACGTGTGGCGGATGGAGAATGCGGGAAAAGTAGCGCAGCGTTGGAGCGGAGCAACAGAAAACAGGAAACTGTAAGTTGTTGAGAGTGGCGCGAGATATCGCGCAATGTCTTTGAGGAGGTACTTTCTATTACTGCAGCATTAATCGACCACGCACTGGCCGACACGTAATAAAAATAGTTTTCTGGGTCAGATCGTTGACCCTAAGAAATGTGAATCTTTTAATGTTTTCACTGAAAAGAAAATTTCGTTGGAAAATATCGATATTTTCCAAAAATTGTGTCATTGCAGGAAAAAAATAGAAAAACGTTAGAAACAAAATATATTTGCCAAAATAACGAGAATTTTGAAATTATTAAAAAATATTTAGTTTGCCGTGTTCAACAAAATATCGACGATTTTTCACAAAATTTTATTTCCAGTGTTATTACAATTTTCGGCAGAGCAATTAACTTCGAGTCCCATTTACCAGGATAAGTCGCGTTCACAGCACTTTCGTTCTCGATCGCGATAGCAGACGTTTAAATGGTAAAATTATAAAATTCGTCGACAAGCATTTCTATTATTGTGCTTCCGCTGCTTTGTCTATTTCGAAAAAAGTGATGAATATTTTTAGAAAGAAAGTTATGACCACCCGAAAATAAAATGAACCGCATCACGCCTTTTTTTTTTCGCACAAAATTTCTATTTGCTTATCTCGTCCGTCGGCTCTTTTCATCCGAATCGAAATTTTAACGCCCCCTCATGCGAGCGAGAGAGAATGGAGACGAGTACTTATAATAACCGCGTGGGTTTTTGGTGTAACTCGCGTCTATGCTCCGTTCTGGTGGCTCGTGTGTGTGTGTGTGTACCGCGATTCCGGGGTCCGCCAAGCCGAGTGGCGAAATGGACGCGGCTAGACATGCGAGGAGAAAGGGGCAAGAGAGCGGGGACACTGCGAGTGAGAATTCCGAGATCGCTCGACGCGAGCTCGCTCCGAGCCAGAGAATCGAGTAAGAAAGAGAAAGAGAGAGCGAGTCCAAAGTTTTCGCGGTTCGAGGACCACAGCCAGACGGCACGCAGACACCGCGAACTATTACTGGACACCGCAGCACCGAGAGATGAGCGAATGAGACAACCAGAGAAATCCGTGTGCGAGAATGCGAAACTCTAACGGAGCCTAAAGTGGTGAAGCACGCAAAACTGTACAAGAGATGGCTCGGAGAAAAGATGACCGCGAAAGACAAACGGGAGATAAGTGTGAGAATCAAAAGAGGAACAAATTTTCAGGCACGAATTCAAATTGCGTTATTTTTTTTTGGAAATTCTTATTTAAGAATATTGACAACGATCCTTTTATTTCCGCTTTGGAGTGACTTTTCGGAAGCTTACGTAACGTTTTCTTGATTGCCGTTCTCCGGCTCTTCGGCGCATAACCGAACCGCGAGTGGGTGGCGAAAGCAGTACGAACGTTTCCCGAAATACGAACAAACCAAAATGACCGCGGAGACGTGGAAAAAATGAAGAAAAAAAACGATCGCCGACGATCCTCGTTACGCGAGAAAAATGGTTTTTTGGTGAAAAAAACATTTTTCAAAATTATTTCCTATTGTTCCAATCTCGCGACTTTTTGAAAAATATACCGGAAACATAAAAATCTGAAAGAAAATGACACTCTGGAGAGAAAAAAGTGTCGAACGAGCCCGTTGCGATGTTTTTTGTTCTCCGCATCGAATGCAGTAATACGTCAGGGAGGAAAAAAGGTTTCTTTGAAGTTAAAGTGGTTTCCGGGTTAGCGGTAGCTCGAGGCGATGTTTGCACGTTGTCCGAGTTGCCGCCAGGGCGCCTGATGACGTTGACCCCGCGAGGGAGAGGTTGCGCGAAAACGAGAAAGAGGCGTCGGGAGGCGCCCCCGAAGCTCCGCTCTCTCCCTCTCGCTTCTTTCCCTTGTCGTGAGACAGGAAGCGAGAGGAAGATGTGGACCAGAGAGGAGACGGTGTTGGCGCGCCGCGACGCTGACACACCGCGTATATTTGGCCCGCGCGAGTCTCCCCCGGTACACTCTGCTCGCTCCTATCGCGACCGAGAAAAAGCTTCAGTGTGCTTCTCGTTTCCTTCCAACACATTATCGATTTTTACAAGAAAATAAATAAAAAAAAAACTAGCCACGATCGATGCGATCGCACGATATGATGGATTATTCTTTCGGAAAACCCAAACAAAAGTTACATCGAAACTTTTTGTTTTTTCTCACTCGACCATCGCGCCGGGAAGGTTTTCCTGTAATACTGACCGCGATACAGAAACATCATCAATCTTTCCGAACTGTCAATTAATGCACAAGGCTTGATGGAGCTGGATCCGGAATATTGGCAGCTCGTGAGCTTTTCATGAAGCTTGGATAGTTGGAGATGAAAAATTTCAACTTACCGGTTGTAGGGAGTGTTGCAGTACGCGTGTTGTTGGAGTTTGGTTATCGGTGGTAAGAATTCTCCTCCGCCCTCGTCGCCACGTCCATCCGCAGGTCCGTCACCGCCGGTCTCCCCGTCGTCGGCGCCTTCCATCGCTGCAAAACCGAATTAAAATCTCGATTCCCATCACATTTCCAAAGCAGCGACGATGGCGCATAAGAGGAAAAAATATAATTTCGAAAAAAAAAAAAAAATGTAATTCGCAATACGCGAAATCGTTTGATCCATACAATCGGCGAATCTCGAAGATTTTTGTCTGCGTCAAATCTCCGTAGAATTGCCGTGCGTTCCGATCCGGAAGATCGCAATTTCGTCGACAAAGAAATACGAGGAATAGGCAGCAGCAGCAGCAGCAGCAGCAGGAGGAGAAAAAAAAGAATACACACAGCAGATAGGAAAAAAAAGCTGTAAGAAATGTCTCGCGTATCTCGCACGAGGAAAGAGAGGAGAGGGAAAGCTTTTTTTGGAGGATCCAACACACGTCGGAGCCAATGACATATCGATCCGATATCGAGATATAGAAGAATACCATTCGTACGTATAAATACACAGGCGCATATATATATAGAGTTTTGTGTAAATACATAGAAAGGCTCGTCTCGATTGTCCGATTCTTCGCTCTTTATCAGGACACTCGATCGGATCAGAGCGTGCTATAGTAACGACAAGAGCGTTTAGCGAATGAGAGAGAGAGAGAGGCAAGGCCAAATTCTCCATCAGCTTCTGAACCCTCTCCCGCGCGCGAGTCTCTGTGCTCATGTCCGAAACAGGCATCCGTCGTTCGACTGCCAGGTCCCAGCAGCAGCAGCAGCAGCAGCAGCAGGGCTACTATAACGTCAAGAGTGAGAGAGATTCGCAAAGGGAGAATTTTCAGGGGTTGCAGCAGCGCGGACTATAGCGTGTGCCTCATCCCGCGCGTCGTCTCTCGGTCTAGCCGGTACACTCCCCTGCTTTCGTCCTCGTTCCCAATCTCATTCTATATCTATATTGACCAATACGCGGATATCTGGTTCACTTCTCGTCTGGTGCCTAACATCGCGAGCTTTTGTACTTGTCTCTATCGGCGAGAGACGGAGAGACTCTCCAACTCATTTAAATCACCTGCAGCAGTATGTGATATCCGGGGAGCGAGTCAAGTGCAGAATGCACAGACAAATATATATAGTATCGCTTGATTTGTAATGGCAAACTCTGAATACGAGAGATTTACCGAAGGATCGCGACGACGACAACAAGAAGAATAAATTACTTGAGCTCAGGAAAATGGATCAAGAAAAGAATCTAGATTTTCTTAAACCATTTCATTCTTTTGGAAAAAGAAATTATTGCGAAAGATTGCTGGGAAATGAGGCCGAGAAATTGGGCAACGGTGTAAAGATGAAAAAGCGGCGAGGTGGTGATCAAGGTCACTCGAAGGTTACTGGGGGGATTTCCTTTTATGGCGGTCGATCGAGGCGGTTTGTACAAATTTTTTTCTTGAACGGTTCGAATTGATGAAACAATTTGAAAAAAAAAAAAAAATAATCTCGTTGACGGAAATTCCGATGTGGGCAGAAGGATCGAATTGGATATTGCGACAAACGTGTAAGAGGAGAGGCTTGCGATGATATCTCTAGAATAAACGCGGAAAGTGGGCTGAGGAGGAATAAGGAGAAGAGTAGGAAAGGATACGACAATGACGTACAACGAGGGATAACGAGAGAGAAAGAGAGAGAGAGAGAGAGAGAGAGAGAGAGAGAGGAAATAATAGAGCAGGAGGATGAAGGATAAGAGAGCGAGAAAGAGAATGTGCTGGAGAGAGCAGAGGGGCGTGGCGAGATGAATGATCGCAAGACGCAGGAGTATTGATCCCGGAGAGCGTATATATACTCACATTCGCGCTCACAGCCAAAGTCGTAGTTGTCTCTCGTCTCTTTTCCTCTGTACCGAGAACGAAGACAGCAGACGCGGTGCTGCTGCTTTCTAGTCTCACGTTTTCTCCCCTTCCTCGAACTTTCTCGCTCTCTCGCTGTGTTCAAACCTCCTGCCATCGCATTTTCTCACTCGCTCTTTCTCTCCACAGGCCACTTTCCATCCCTAGTCGCTTCACGAGTTCCTCGAGGTTCTCGCACCCCCCGTACCAAGTGATGCGGCAGTTGGGTTCAGGGTCATGCGTGCAACCCCCTCCTCCCCACGTACGGGACGAAAGATCTCCGCGCGATCTCTCATCCCTCCGTCCCTCCTTTTTCCCAACAATCTCGCAAAGGTCTTCGTCCTTTCGCGCCTCCCGCCGCAGCAGCAGCAGCTCCTCTCTCCCCCTTTTTCTTCTATGCTGCAAAGGCCTCTTTCTCCACTTTATCTCTTTCCTCAAAAGACGAGATCCGCGCGTACTATATATTCCGTCAAAACAGATTCGCTTTCTCTCAACCGCCCTCACCACCGCTCCTTCCTCTTTCGCTCACTAAACACAGCGCTCTACATATCAACCAAATATCGCGAACCAGATTCACTTTTCCTCATTTTTGAGCTCAATTTTTTGGTCTTTTTTAACGTCGCAAGGGCTCGCATCGATTTCAATGGTGACGTTACATATACATTATGGTAAATAATGCCCAAGCCTTGTGAACAAGGTATAACGAGGAGCAAAGCTCCAGAGTGCGAAGAAAAAAGCTGCATGTCCGTGAGCGAGGCCACGAGCAAAGGGGGTTGTTTCGACGATGCTAACCGCGGGCGGCCGCTTCAGAAACGAAAAGAAAAAGGAAAGAAAATAAGAGTTTCCCCAGCGAGGAGTAACGACAAAGTTTCAACTGCGGCGAGAGGCCGTGAGCGTTACCAACTTTTTCAACGCGAAAAAGCAGCGCCAAAGCAGGAAGAAAGAAAAATTGGTAATAAAGGACGCCGCGCGAGAAAACGTGACAAAAAGGGTGAAGAGCTTTCAACGTCGCATCGACAATGCCGAGCAAGAGCAACTTTCAGTAGGATCGAAGATAGCGAGCTTCCAACAAAGTATACCTACGAGAGATTCTCTTCCCGTTTTAACATCGTCTCTCGTATAAAACCGCGCAACTCCGGGGCTTCCAAGAATTAGAACACCTTCTCCAGTCAAATAAACAGCACAGTGTGCTCGATAAAAAAAAAAACGAAAAAAGAAAAAAATAAATAAATAAAAATAAAAATCAGGCGTTTCCCTCATCAAGGAATATTTGCAATTATTCCCGCAGCTCGGGGCTTTCGAGAGACTCTGCAGAAATAGAGTTATGTGAGAGAATATGGGATCGAAAGGTTTTGGTATCAAAACCGTGTTGACTTTGTGGCACATCGCGTGTCGAGTGTGCTGTCGCGTTATTCTTTTCAAGCGTGTGTGTGAAAATTGCTGGCTTTAGGCGGTAGTTCTGAAGCGCTTGAAATCTCGCAGAGAGCAGCAGTTGGACAAGTTGCGACTGCTGTCGATGGTCGTACGTGGGTTCGTAAACAGTGCTTTAAAAATGTATGTACGTTTTGTACGTTCCCGATCGTATCGACAGGTATCTCTCGCTAAAAATAGTCTTGCGCGAAAAGGAGCCCGCGTTTGTAAAAGTATAGTGAGAAAATTGTAATGACCGAGGAGGGCGAAACGATAGGGGGATTGAACTGAGAAAGAAAAATCTTGAGAGCGAACGCGACAGGGGCTTGTAGGCGCGCGAGTCGGTGTACTCTGGCGATTGAGGCTAACCGTTGGCATATATATTATTTACGTGACACGCGAGAACCATATCCGAGTTTTGCAAAGTTTTTACCAGGCTGAACTTGACAGACGAGGGGAACTAGAGGCTCGCGAGTCAACGAGATCTCGATTTTACGCAATAAGTAGTGGTTACTTGTGAATTATGCATTCTGTTCCCTTAAGGACGTTGTATGGCGACAAAATGCATTGCGAGCCCAAGTTGATTAAAAAAAGTTGTTACAAATTGACTAAAGAACAACGTACTCTAAATCCAAGATTTTCCGAGGTAATCTGTATTTTTTATATAATAAACAAAATTTCGAAAAAAATTTACGACCTTATTTAATGTTGAAAATTGCAACTTTTAACACACGCTCTTGTGAGAAACCTCTTAAAATTGCGCGAGCCATTATGGGTGTAAATTTGAAGGAATTCTATCGATAGAAAATTTAGCATGCAACGTCCTTAATTCAAGAATTTCAAAACATTTCCGCTCGAAATTTCATTCGAATAAACGAAAGTAAAGTACTCGTTGGAATTGGACGTCCCCTCGTCCGCGATGATGAAAGTCGAAACTCGCGAGACTGTCATTATCGAGGAAACATGCAATTTGCTCGGGGCTCGTCGAAACCACCAGATTTCCACTGTTTCATGGGTACAACATAGAAATTCATCGCTGCTCGAGTTGTATGATTGTATATCCTCGCGAATGGCAATTGGACGAGTTTTTCCTTATACATAGAGTATGATACACACGCAACCACGCGATCAAGGTCAACTCGTGTGTGTCACGAGAACGCGTGTCCTGCTGCTTCGCGAAAGCTCAGCCTGAATTCCTCATTTCCGGATTATCAAGAATAAAAAAAAAAGAAAAAAGTTATTTGTGGACGGCTCCGCAATTTGCAGCTTTCGAAAATGTGTAAAAAATAAAAAACAGACGAAATGGATATATCGAAGGTGAAGCGTGTCAACGCGCGAAAATGTTGGGCAGGATTTCTTTTGAGTGTATGTCGCAAGTTAAAGTAGGGAAGGCGTTTTTTGCGGAAAGGACGAAAGTAGCTTGGGCCGATGGGGAATGGATGCTGGTTCAAGGGGGTGCAGATTTTCCGTCTTTCTACTGCGGAGTCTCTCTCACCCTTGTGATTGCTTGGATCTTGCACGTATATATACGGGAAATTCCTGCGTGGGACTAGTCGCACCCTACTCTGATCTTTTTTCCTCTCGCTCTCTCTCTCTCTCTCTCTCTCTGCTCGCCCTTTCTCGTTCGCTCTTCTGCTCACCATCCCCTTTTTTTGGTGAGAGCTCGCCTGAGCTTGCAGCCCCTTTGGGTTGAGCGTTTCTTCTCCCTCTTGAGAACGCCAGACCCCCGGAGAACGGAGCACGCAGCGAGAGAGGGCGAGAAAACGACGAGGACGTACGCGAGAAGGACGACGACGACGAAGACGAACCGGTATCAGGACAAAGAAAGAAAAGTATAATAAGGAAGACGAGAGAGAGAGAGAGAGAGAGAGAGAGAGAAAGACGCGGAGTTAGATCAATAACAAACCATTATGGACCCTCGGAGCTCTTCTCTCTCTTCTCGCTTGTACTTTCTCCGTCTTGGTTGCCGCTGTAGGTCCGTGTGAAAGAGAAGCAGAAAGAAAATCTCATAATCTCTCCTTTCCTTTCGAAAGCAGAGGGTGAAACATCCCGTTGGATGTGAAAAAAAAAAAAACAACGAGAGCAGAGTGATCGAGCGAGTCTCGATCGAACCAAAAAATTACGTTCTACGTTCAGATTGCCTTTCGTCCGATGTTCCCGCAAATGCCTACTTCAAAAATTTTCCCCTACGTCTATGAATTCACATTTGAAATTGTTGGGATTGAGTGCAACTGCGAAAAACGTGACAAACGCTTTTTCTCACCTCTGAAGATCGTCGAGCCATTATTCCCGTCGTTGGCGTTCTTCACGCGTATCCACATGATAGCGAAGATACACAAGAAAAATCAAGAGCGATAAAAAAATGGAGAGGACAACGCGATCAACACTGTGACGCACGAGCACCAGAGCAGCAGAACGTATCCGCAAATTATTCGATTTGTATATTTCAATTGCGCATCGCGTTGTGTTTGCGAGTTGCTGCGAGAACTGAGAAAAAAAACAAGAATGATGTTTCGAGGTCCGCGCCACGACCACGCCGGGACCGGAACCGGCGTGGCCGGACCCGCCAATCTTCGAGTCTCTTGAATATTCAACAGCGCAAATCGATCATTTTCCAAATAATTTCGAGATTCGATCGATGGACCGAATTAAACGATGAAATTGTTTTTATTTTTCACTCGTTTCACCGTAACACCAGGATCGATATTTTCCGTGCGATATTTTCCCACGGTCGGAAGAACGACGTGGCAGCACCACGTCGAGCCGAGGAGACGGCCATGCTTGCTGCTGCTGTTGGTCCTCGTTTCGTCCTTTCGGACGACGAGCAGCAGCACGGGGCGGCGGCGGTGGTTCACCATATCGTTCGTTTCCTTAATATTTTTTCTTCAGAAGCTTTTCTCACGCACTTGCGAATCGGCACACAAAAACACACACACGCGGATAACACAAAAAATGGAACACAGCGAAAAAAAATTGGAAAATTTGGTCAGGTCCTGATGAAGTGGATTTTGCAAACCTTAGCGAAAGCCTCGTGGCTAGGAAAACACGACGAATTGAAAAATCTTTTCTTTCGTTGAGCACATGCACAATTGCGCAATCACTTGGGATAAAAATAATTGCACGCACATTATTCTCCACTGGAGGAGGATTCGAATCACTTGGAAATAATGAAACTTTGCTTCTTGTAAATAATCGATGTGAGCAGATCACTGTCGTACCAGCGCGGGGAGCGGTAACGCACGAAAGGAGTCGGCGATTGAACGGGAACACGTCAAGGACGAGAGCGATGACGACGACGAATAAATTTGAGGGATATTTCGACGATTGTGGAATAGACCGAGAGTGGTAAATTCCAAGAGGTCAAAGAAACATGGAAAACGATAGTAAAAGCGATGAAACGGTGCTGGGGAGGAGAACGAGATGAAATAATAATAAATGCGAAGAGAGGGAGACACTTCTCGGAGATGAGGCGGTCGTACGTTGACTCTCGCGGATACGAGTTCTCGACGCACGCCGGGGTTACTCTCTCCGCGGTCTCTGTACCGGCTCTCGCATCTCTCTCTCTCTCTCTATACCGGCGAGTTTCGCGATTGGCTCGACGCGTGACAAGGGGGGTCTCTGGAGCAGGGAGCAAGAGACGAGAGGGGAAGAAAAAGCCACCCCCCCCCCTCCCCCCCCCGCGTACGACGGGGTTGGCGATCGCGCCCTGAGAGACGAAACGTCGACGCGATGCCAAAAGTGTACAGAGGACGCGCACACCGCGGGGATGACGCCGCGCCGCCACCGCCACGAGGGGTCTTAGGGGAGGAACGAATCTCGGGGATCCCCGCGGCGCATCGTCCTACAGCAGGCGATCAGGAGGGAGAGACGGAGAGAGAAAGAGTATAAAGAAAAAGAGCGAGAGACGTATGTATATATAGGGGGGAACCGGCGTCGACGTCGCGGGAATGAACAGTCGACGGCGCCGCTACGGCGAGGGCGCCACCGCGTGGTCGTGAAAGAACAGCGAGAGGACGCCGACGCCCGCGATCGATAAACGTGCGTCGGCCACGCCGACGTTCGGCATCGTGTACGCACAGCGCGCGTAATGCGTATCGAAAGGACCAACCGCGGGCGAGCACCAACGTGTGTCGCTGCTCTGCTGAGCGAACCTCACGAAACAAGTTAAGACATTTTTTCAAAATAAACCGGCTCCGAAAAAATCGGTTTATTCCTCATCCGGATTTGTACCGAGCGCTCGAAATTGTTTAAAAATTAATGAGAAAATGAAAAAAATCATAAAAACGACTCGTAATCCATTAGCCCACAGCCACAGATATATACTTTGCCGTGTACAAAAAGGTTTACAGGAAAGTGAGTAGAGCGAGAGCAGGGGCGAACAGCAGGCATTGCGAGGAGGGAAGATATGGAGATAAGCAGGAGAGTCATCACGGTCAGTGGGCGCGCGCGGTGTATATATACACGCGATGCCTGGCACGACAGTCATTCATTGATTGCGAGAGCTTGCGTGGTACGAAAGCTCGGTACACATATACATACGTACCACACCGTGCATTTCATTTTTCCACTCACCGCTCTTGGACTTGCTTGAACTTTGGTAGCGCACGTTAAGCACGTTGCGAGTAAACGTACGCGCTCCGTACACATACGCGTATTAATGGAGAAATATGTGGTACGCGCGGCGGTAGTAATAATCGTGTATAGGCGTACACCAACGTAGTAAAAGGTCTGGTAGGCTCGTTGGCCAAGAAGAGGGTTCTTGCGTACGCGACGTTGCGAAAGTACGAGAGAGAGAGAGAGAGAGAGAGAGAGAGAGAAAAAGGAGAGAAAGAGAACCGGATGAAAGAACCGTCAGCCGGATGTGTAACGTCCTACATCAGCACACACGTGTATATATCTATATATATATAATGTAGCGAGTGTCAACAAACAAAAGGACACAACGCGCATCGAGTTACTCGCTCAATCGTCCCAGGGCTAAGCCTTTTTCACCCTCAACTTTTTTATTTCCATCTCCGGTCGCAGGTTCCACGGCGTGATTAATAAAACTTGCCACTAATAACATTTCCATTCGATGATAAACAATCCAACTCGCAACGGTTTTTCAACCTTTTGGAACGGCAGTAACCTGGGCTCAAATCGACCCCAGGCGACTTTAACGTATCACAAAACGACTTTATTTAGGATTTTTTCAAAATTTTTTATGAACGTTCTTGGCACCAAAACTGAGTTTCTAATATTTTATTGTCAATTTTTTATTTTTCCCATCTAAACACTTGTAAATTCAAGTCGCGTTTCTTTTTTTTTTGCAACTTTATAAAAAATTAAAAATTAAATATCTCAAATTCTAAATGTCAGAAAATTTTTCTTCATAGGAGGAAACTGTTAGTTTTGATGCCAAGAACGTTTATACAAAATTTTGAAAGATCCCTGAATAAAGTCATTTCGTGATAGTAATACCTTAAATCCCACGTCATTTCTCCCTTCGTTCTCCCGTTTTTATCGTTTTACCGCATTTTTGACCAATTTTTTGACTTTGAGCAAAATTGCCCCGGGCTCGCGTGATCCTGCATTAAAAAACGAAAAGAATGAGCCCAAGTCGAAGCCTTTTCGTTAATTTTTGCCAGAGATATGAATTTTTCAAAATTGGGGTCATTTATCATCCTCAAACTAATGAATTATTACGCGAATCAGAAATGAAGAAACAATTGAATGAAATCTGAACTTGAACACGACTTGTTCAAATCATCATACGCGCGCGCGCGCGCGTGTGTGCGTGTGTGTGTGTGTGTGTGTGATGAAAGGGTAAAGTAAATAATGTACACAGCAGAACGTCCTGTATATTACTCGGGCGCCTCCCAAAGCGGTAGAAACACACACACACACATCTGCAAAGAGAAAAACACGAATGGAAAATATGTAGGTCAGACAAACTCTCGTCGGGAAACGGATTTTACTGCGTAGCACATACCTACGTCACACAATATATATAGAAACATTGTGTCGAGTAACGCGAGAGTATAGTATATGCGCGCTCCCTTTTCTTCCGATTGCGTTCGATCCTTTTTTCCGCCTCCCTCCGGCGCGATATTGATACAAACACGAATGAGGGCAAAGAGGGGAAGGGATCGAGGGACGAGTTGAGGAGTATTGGTTTTTTTTTTTGGCCGATGGGCCAATCGAGGGAAAAAAGGTGAAAAATACAGGGCGGCGGGGGAGAAAAAGAGGCGAAAGGAAGAAAAAAAATGGAGAAAGAATAACAAGACAGGAATATATAGTCCGTAACGCGCTAGAGGTCAGCGCACCGTGAGGAAAAAAAAGCTCATTCATTGATTGCATCGCAGTGCATAACACGAGTCGCCGCGGGAGTGGCGTGCTCGGTTAGCGTGTTTCGCGATGTATACAATCTCTGTGTGTATTACATACATGCATATGTTTGACTGTAACGCGCGTACAAAAGGTACACACGAGATGTTCCATTCAAAATGGACGAGAGTACCGCGCGCTTACCATGATCGAACGGGAATGCTTCACTGGAAATGAAATTTTGTTAAAAATCGTCGATATTTTCTTGACCACGGTAAACTAAATGTTTTTTGATAATTTCAATATTTTTGTTATTTTACGATTTGAACGACAAAAATTTGCTTCCGATCAATCTTTCTACAAGATTTTTCAAAAAAACGTTTATAGTCGAACGTATAGAACAAAATATCGATCGTTTCCAACAAAATTTTGTTTTCAGTGTTAAAAATCGTCGAGGCGGTTGGATTTCGTCGCATTAATTAATGAATATTCTTCAGCACCATCAGTTCGCGGTGATTGAATTTTTCATCATCGCATTAATTTTTCAATTTGTTGGAAAAGTTGAAATATATTTTCGGGACGATGACGGAGTGGCCTGTGTATAAACGCGTTTTTGTATTACTGTGTTTGGTGCCACTTGGTGCACGTAAACGAGGCGCACGCCCTCTGCTGTGAGTAAGCAGAGGTGCGTGTGCATTTATGCGGGCGAGGAGGGTCGTCGGCCAAGCAGCAGCAGCGAGGAAGAGCTAGTGAACGAGCGGCGGGGGCGGTAGTTAAATGAATAAATACAAGTATAAAGGCGTGAGTTACGAAAGCAGGAGCTTATTTATTCCGAGAATGGATGCACGTAGTAAGAATTGAGGAGGCAGCAGTAGATAGGGTCGTGGATGGTCAGGCGAAGAGGCACACACGCTCGACTCACTGCGTAGAGAAGAACTTTTTACTACGCACAACCTTTTTTCCCCATTCATTTCTTGGGAGAATAGATACGTCAAGATGCCAACGAGAAAAGAGGAAAAAACGAAGAGAGGAGAGAGCGGGAGAGAGGAATGAGGAGAGCAGTGCAGTTTGGTGAGAATGGGAACGAGACGAGAACGAGAATTAATTTTTTACTCCAATTAAAGGGACAACGAATGTCTATAAATGCTTCGACCACATAAACTTGAGCTTACGCGAGGACGTCGTTCGAGACATTTAATTTGTCGTTACGTTTCGCCCTTTTGACTGTTATCGCGCTGCTGTTATATACCAAGGAATGACCTGTATGGGTCTCGTTGAGCCGGGGCACGTTGTGCCGACTTAAAATAGCGTCCGACACACTGCCGTGGAATGTAAGGGCAGACCGAGTTTTATTGTCGCCTCTCTCTCTCTCTCTCTTCCTCTTTCTATGTGAGAACCTCGAGGCCCTAAGTTTAACTCGGGCCAAGTTACGGGTGATGCCCCACAGCAGACTCCCATTTGTGTATTTCCGTGTGCACGTTATTCGACTATGTGTGCGCCCACGCGCGCGCGAACGTCGCGAGGGAGTCTCGAGGACGATCGCGCGACGTAACGCGACAACTCGACCAATGTGTCTCGCTCGCCTTCGCGATATTAACACACACACACGATAATCTTATTTATTCCTTCGTTTATGCAACTTATCAACAATTTATTAATTTGCTGCAGAACGCGATAGCGATGCAATTGTCGACACGACAATCTGAATTATAAAAATAATAAAAAATTTTACGGTAAAATTTAACGAAAAAGCTTCAACTTGGGCTCATTCTTTTCGTTTTTTAATGCAGGATCACGCGAGCCTGGGGCAATTTGCTTCGAGTCAAAAAATTAGTAATTAAATTTTTGTTTTAAAATCGACTCGCTGATTAGCTCGAAAATGCAAAATTTCCATGAAATGTATTACAGATTTCTTTATATTTTCGTTTTATCAAAAAGCATCTGCCAAGTGAATGTTTTTCGAAAAAAATCCTCAAGATCGTTTCACTTTGATTGGAAGAATTTTCCAACCATCAATAATCGAGGAAAAAATGGTTTTTCGAACCATCTCGCATAACATTAACCCTAGAACGGTAAACTTATTTTTTTTTTTTTCGCCTATTCCGGTAACCTGGGGTCTAAATGACCCCAATTTTGAAAAATTCGTATCTCCGGTAAAATGTAACGAAAAGGGTTCAGCTTGGGCTCATTCTTTTCGTTTTTTAATGCAGGATCAAGCGAGTCTGCGGCAATTTTCCTTAAATTCAAAAAATTAATCAAAAATGCAGTAAAACGATAAAATTCAAAGTCACCTGGGATCGTTTTGGAGCCCCGGTTACCGTTCCCGGGTTAATTTGATGTGAAAGTCAAGGCTACAAAATACGAAGCTAATTGCGAGAAGGATCGATTCTGTGGTTATTAGGGTGACTGCAATTTAGGTCCAACTTAAATTTTCGAAGTCCCCACGTAAAAACACAATCAAGATATTTGAAAAAAAATGTGTGCAAAGTTTGAAGGCGTTAAAAAATGTTTTAATGGTGCCTGTGAGGAGTTGAATTTAAAATTTTGTTTTGTTATTTAATTAAATGTTATTTAAATGTTGAATTTAGCCTC
Source organism: Hyposoter dolosus (assembly GCA_963921915.1). Lineage (NCBI taxonomy): Eukaryota > Metazoa > Arthropoda > Insecta > Hymenoptera > Ichneumonidae > Hyposoter > Hyposoter dolosus. Next base: position 2,890,615 of record OY998138.1, on the reverse strand, counting down.
TAGTTAAGTTTAAATTACATTGCAATATCAATAAGAACATTTCATGAAAAATGTTAGAAAATATGAAATCGAGGCTGTCTTCATAAAGCGTGAAATTGTGCAAATTATTGCTGCAAAAATCTGAAAAAATTATGTTTTGAACATCGATGTATGTACAATATGTGTGCCTAGTTTTAGATTTTTTCCACCACTATTATGAGTCTGAGAAATAAATACGTTATATCTCAGCAAAATACATGTGTTTTGTCATTTAAAATTCAACTCCGCACAGGCACCATTGAAAATTCTCTTAACGCCTTCAAACTTTGCACACATTTTTTAAAAAATGTCTTGATTGTGTTTTTTCGTGGGGACTTTAAAAATTTAAGTTCGACCTAAATTGCAGCCACCCTAGTGGTTATGCAAAAGGATGAAAAGTGGTAGAATTCACTGAGAGGGGAGACTAATTGTGCGAGGATCGAGTGAAAGCATTTATCGCATTCCATAGGAAAGTTCTGTGCACTGCTCGGATAAATGAGCGTGTATTTTATTGTGCGGCAACGAGACAAAGCGAGAGAGAGAGAGAGAGAGAGAGAGAGAGAGAGAGAAGAATCAACTTTAACGCGCGCGCGGGTCGTCGTCGTCGTCGCGAGTGAAACGAAAATTGACGACGACCAAGACGACGAGAGCGTCACACGAGGGTCAGGATTAAATATAACCGTTTGCTCGGGGCTATTTATAAAGATTAACTTGTTGGTGAGATAACGAACGCGAGAAAAGACAATGGCCCTCTGACTTACGAAGATTGCGCGGGAATTTGCGTTCAAGTATTTCAACCACTGGACATATATATATATTTGTAACTTTCAACAAGCTAGCCCTCGCATTTAAAAACTCCAATTCATCATTATTTACGAGCATGCATATTTCTCGGGAGCTTTATTTTTCCACTATTTTCTACCGAACCGTTCAAAAATTCGCAATGGCACTGAAATTATTTTCAAAAATGTCAGGGAATTTTTTAATCCAAGCTCTCGATTTTTCTTACCAACAGAAATTCCGAAAAATACAAATTTAATGGAACGGAGCAATGACCCACGAAAATGAGAAAAATTCATGAATCATCGATACAAAGCGAGCCGGCCCCTTGCGTGTATCCATTTTTTTTTTTTTTTTTTTTTTTTTGATAAAACAAATACGCAAAATGTGACGGAATAAAAAGGAGAGCATAAGAAAGGCGCGTGAAAAAATATGTTTTTCGAGATTCACCGAGAAAAGAGTCATCCGAGAAAAAGAAAAGGAGGAGGAATCCTGTTTGCTACGTTTAGACGCGCGACAAGAGGTCTAATCGGCCGAGCACGCGGTGATGAGGAAAGGACACGCGTGTGTGGGACCGAGAGGACCGATGAAAAGAGCGAGAAGACCGACTGACGCGGGATACGAGGCAAAGCATACGAAAAAAAAAGAAAAAAAAAACATCTTTATTCATTTGTATAATGTAAATGTATAAAGATAAGTGACCAAGATGTTGGCTGAGGAGCGTACGAAAAGAGAAGAAATTCCTGAGGAAATTACGAGATCCAGGAGGTCCCTTATCTCAAATGGTCGTGGAAGACGCCGCCCGCGTTGATACCAAATCTTCATTTTTTCCTTTTGTAAACACCTTTTTAACGTTTTTTATATTTCCTCCTTTTCTTTCTCAAAATTCTTAGAGCCACTCCTCGCGTTCCGTTATATCACGCCGTCTTTCTCTCGCTCTCGTCACTTTTATCAAAACGTTTCATATATGCGCGCACCCGTTCATTTTTTCATCTCTTTCTACTCCGTCGTGCATGGAGAATCGCACGACAACGACGACGGCAATGCCGTTTTTACTACTATACGCGACGCGGCGGCACGTCACCCGTTTCATTCATTTGTCGAGTCAAGTTTGTCGCACGACCCCAATTCCTGCGAGCGCGACCGTGTTATCGCACTTTCCACGACGTTGGATCCTTGGTACTTTATTCGATAAAACTCTGCCGGACAAAGTCGATTAGTTCGATCGCGCTCATATTTTCGGAAAGTTTGTGCTTATTTCGTCGAAACGAAAATAGAAAAAAAGGCTGCAAATTGAAATTTGCAAATTGCTTCCTCAAGATGCTCAAATCTTCCTCTAAGAAAAACTATATTTTTAAGTTTGGCTTCCTCGTAGAGGAAGCTTTGCGGGTTTTTTTTTGTATTTGCATTTAAATTCTATAATTTCGACAACTTTTCTAGAAAGTGAAGAGTAAGTACGGACTTGTACACAATATCTTACAAAATTTGCAAAAAATAAAGCGCTTAGACGATTTTTCGAAAAACTCAGATTTTCGTAAAATTTGAAAAATCATAAAATTGAAACCGTTCAACCGATATTTTCCAAATTCAATACCAACCTTCCTATTACGATACTCTATTGATAAAAAAAATTAGTAATGAATTTTAAAATTTGGAGCGGTGACAGACGTTTTTTTGAAAATTTCAAAATGCCGTAAAATTCGTATTTTTCTAGCAATTCCAACAAAATTTTCAGAGAACGAAGGGCTTGTATGGATTAACATCTGTGCAAAACGGGAATCCTGTAGCGCAAACCGTTCTCGAGTTATAAACGTTTGAATTTCCCAGTGCCAGAACATACAGACACACACACACTTCCGGACATTTTTTCTAGATATGATTTTTCGATGTTTTGGAACATTTTAAGCACATTGACATTGAAAACCGCAAAAAAAAAAAAAAAAAAACAAATTCCCCGTCACATAGCTTCCTCTATGAGGAAGCAAAATTGAGTTCCAGTTGCATGGGAGAATGAAAATGAACAACACATACTCGCGCGTGTACATTTGTCTCAATATCTGGCGCGGGGAGAGCCTTAAACCTGTCCAACGCCAAGTCTCGTAGCGTGGAGAGGAAAAAAGAAGGATGATAGAGGCGGATACAGATAGAGAGAAAGAAAAGAAACTAGAAAAGACACGAGCAGCACATGACATAACGGGAGCAGTATATATATAAATGCAACTGCCGCAAAAGTAACGCGCACGAGGCAGTAAACACGTAGCGCGAGAAGTTCGCGACCGAGTCCCGCGAGCACATCAGTCTCGATAAGGACGAAAGAGTGTAAAAGGGACGATGTATGGGCGCACCACTATGGTCATCCAGCTCGTACTTCAACCCTCTTTCTTTTTCCTCTCTTTACCAGAGTCATCGCGTTTACTTGGCGTCTTCTGCGAATTCGAGCCAAGAGCGAAAAAAAAAAAAAATAGAAAAACATCGAATGGCGGAAACGCTGTACCGCGGGCACTTGCAGTGATTGTTATTACGAAAAAAAAGTTGGTCGTTTGAGAATATTTTTTCAATTCTTACTCATCGCGATATATGTCGGAAGATAAAAAAATAAAAAAACAGAAAAAAAAACGTTTTGACTTTTCTCACGTCCGTACGCCTCTATCCCTCCATCCAATTGTTTGCCAACCGCCTGAGAAAAAGAGAAATAAAGCAGGAGCAGGTTATGATTGGCTTGGAAGACTTGAAAGAGACTCGAGAGTTTAGCAAGAGGTTGAATCTTTGTTTTGCCTTGTTTAAGGGTCGGTTACTCGGGGCTGGGAGCAGAGACTCAGAGCTTCCGTTTATCGCGAGGGTGATTTTTCGAGTGGCTGTGGCCCACTGCCCTGCTTGTCGCGTGTGCATGGCTGGTTCGCGGGCGTCGCGCTGAAAAATTAGCTCAATTTCGTTTTTTCAACTGCATCGCGTTGCCAGCCCCCATCACACGTCGTACACATGGCGTCGTACACATAGACGTGTGTAAAGAGATTACAGGCGAGTCACACAGAGGATTTTTCGCGAGAAAGTGAGAAAGAGGAACGACGCGTCGCGCAAGGATATGCGAGAAGAAAAAGGAACTCACGTATACGTTGACGCGGTAACCGTGGCTCGTTCTTGCGCCCGTTCGCAGCTTTTATGAACACCCCTTTCATACAACCCTCAACGACTTTTATATAGCGACTGTATATTGCTATATGCATGGTTGCGAATTCGCAGTCGGCTTGGTTTTTCTTTTTCTTTTGCCGTTTCGAAATCCCTCGTAATCTCTGGCCCGTCAATGTGCATTTCTTTTTTCTCGCATTCACTCGACGCTGTGCTTCTCCTAGCTCATCCTCCCGACTCGTCCACTTCTTCCTACATATTCGCGGGGTAAATGGACATATATATATATATTAGGAGCTCATAATTCGCGTTGGCCGCAGCCGGTCGGGGCTCGACGTTCGTCTTATTCAGGCAGTGACTCTCGTGCGCGCGGTGTATAGCGACCCTCCGCCTTTTTTCTTTTCCTTAGGCTTCACCGAGACTCGAGTGTACTTGGCGATTATTTAATGTCTTCTATCTGCTGCTGCTGCTACCCCCTCGGGCTTTCGAGCACCGCGAATTAATTATACCAACGAGGAGACTGTGTGTCCCCTTTGCGGAAGAGAAATCAGTTCACTAATGGAAATTATCCTATAGTTGGAAAGCAGGGAGCAAAAACATTTAACCCTAGAACGGTAACTTTATCTTTTTTTATCTATTCCGGTAACCTGGGGTCATACAGACGCCAATTTTGAAAAATTCATATCTTCGGTAAAATTTAACGAAAAGTGTTCACCCTGGGCTCATTCTTTTCGTTTTTTAATGCAGGATCGCGTGGGCCCGGGGCAATTTTGATTCGAGTCAAAAAATTAGTCAAAAATGCGGTAAAAGGATAAAAACCGGGAGAACGAAGGGAGAAAGATAATTGATTCGGTGGAATGTCGGTTAAGAGGTCGGGAATCAAGAGATTAATCGACGATCGAATTTAACGATCGCGGAGAAAAAAAATGTATGGAGAGAAGCGGAGTTTGTTTCGTTTTTGAGGAAAAAGAGGAGAGAAGTGTAACGCGGTTTTGCGCGATAGAAAGATCGTGGTTGGCATGTTGGACGAAATGTATACGCCGACTCGTACCGCGAGGAAGAACAAGCTATAGCAGCTATAATCGCGCTTTCCCACGGAGGGAGGAATCGCGATTGGCGAAAGAAGCGACGAGATACCTCGTAGTCGTGGCTCACGGACGTAGAGGATCGCCATCTACGTACTCGTCCCTCGTCTTCGTACATGCATCGAGCACTCGCTGAGCAACAAGTATGTATCCAGCAGCATCTTTACTGCCTGATGCGGGGAACCGCTAAAAACTAGCCCTTATACGTTTCGCGATCTTGAGCAGTGTACCAATACCGACATGAACAAACATCAGAATTCCTATGCAACGTCCATTCGTTTGTATCTCGCTCGAGCAGTATTGCTCGCTAATGGATATACAGAAATTATTGTGACTAAACGTCGCATTTGAACGTACGAGCCAGAATAGAAGCGCGTGGATGAAAAACATTGCAACGAGGTGGTGCGTCGTCACGTGGTCCAGAAAGGAGAAAGAGCGAGAAGCAGGCGTGAAAGCATCAGGATCGAGGAAAGGACGAGGATATACGAGGAACTAGTAAAAAGTACAAAAAGGAGTGTGAACGAGCGAGAAAAGCCAAGCAAGGCGGATATATATGAACGATATATGAGGTGTGCAGGTTGGCTCCTCCGCGCGCTGGTCGGTGATGGTGCGCGCGTTAGAGAGTGCAGGCGCGATAGAGACGAATTCAGTAAAAGAGGTAAAACCGCGCGGGGGAACTTGGTGACTTTGCTGGGAACGCGGAAGACAAGAATTCGTTGAAGAAACGCGCGCGTGGAGAAAGAAAAATGAGAATAAGGATTGAGGGGGAGAGCAGGGAGAGATCCGTGGAAAGGCCGGAGCAGCGGAGTAACCGCGAGAAACGATCGTGCTCTCATGCTCGCTGGCCTTTTGTTCGTCATTTATAGATCGAGATTGTTTTTCGAAAATAGTTGAATCTTTGAATTTCCGATAATTCTTCAGTGACGATTAGATTTAAAAGAAAAAGTTGTACTAGAAATTCTAGCGATCCAAATAACGTCAACTACACTCGACACAAACATGCACGAGCCTCGCGACCGATTTGTTTGTCTGTGTGTAACGCGCACAACGGCGCGAGGTGCTATAAGAAAAATACAACGGAACTGAAAAATTGTCGCACGACGACGAACTAGGGAGAAAAGCAGCAGCAACGACAACACAAAAAGAATAAAGTGACATAAGAAAAACGCAGGAGTAAAAAAAAAAGAAAAAGTAGTAATGACGCAAAGTAAAAGGCGAAGAGAACGTGGACTCGTTTGTCTGCGAGAGAAAAATGAGACAATATTCTCTCGCGAGAATATAAACTGCAACGGAGTAATTTCCGTTGCAGGAAAGAGACCGAGAAAGACAAGGGAAAGGGTGAATAAAAAAGATGTAGCGACAGAAAGACAGAGGGAGAGAGAAAAGTTTGGCATCTCTCGCACGGACCAGGCCGAGAATGCATAGTGAATGAGGCAAAAGTGAAGAACGCGAGGAAAGAAAGAACGCGAGAGGGAGAAGAAAAAGAAGACCCGGCAATATGTTGAGGGAGAGGGTGTTTTTTTCTCCTTCGTTCCTATCCATACATACATTTGTTTGTATGCACCGTGTCTCTTCTGTCGTTTGACTTGTCATCGCTCCTCTCTACGTAATGTAACGGTGCTGTGTCTTGGTCTCGGCTAAACCAGCGCGAGTCAACGACAGAGAGAGAGAGAGAGAGAGAGAGAGAGAGAGCGAGCGGGAGCGCGCGGGAGAAAGAGGCAAATAGACGAGCAACGCTGCTGTTTTTTGTCTCGCTTTTACACACGCCTTTTCTCTCTACTCACTCGTTAGTCACGCTCCCGTCTTTATGAATGGGTTGTACGTATACCTCGCTACTCTTTCTACTTTACCACTACCATCCTTTAGAATTGCCTGTACATACGTTTATAGACCATAGCAAAACGTACAGGATCTCTCGGTCTCAATGGCCAATATCGTACAAACTAAAAGTCAAAAAGCCACCGCACGCAACTCTCCTTTTAATTAAATGGCTACGAAAATGAGTTTTTGACAATTGAATCCACGTTGCTATTATCGACCACATTGCACAAAGTAAATTTCAGAAATTCCATGGCAATTATTAAGCCTGGAACGGTAACCTGGACGACTTTAAATCCCGCGCCCGTTCTCTCCCTTCGTTCTCGCGTTCTTTATTATCGTTTTACCGAATTTTTGACTAATTTTTTTACTTCAAGCAAATTGCCCCATGCTCACGTGATTCTGCATTAAAAAACGAAAAAAATGAGCCCAAGTTGAACCGTTTTCGTTGAATTTTACGGGAGATATGAATTTTTCAAAATTGGGGTCATTTTGACCCAAGGTTACCGGAATAGGTAACAAAATAATAAGGTTACCGTTCTAGTGTTAGAATTTACGTGAAAATAACTTTAACCGTTACTTGCCACCTTGGGGTACAAACTACTCCAGGCCTAATATTAAGGAAAATAGTAATTTTTCCACTTTTGTTGGTTTTAGCATTTTTTTTTCAGTGTACTTAAATTTAATTTTTGGCTATATAAAGTGAACAATCTTTTGAAAAAAGCTTTCAATATGATCTACAAAAATTTTCAAGTCAAAATATTCAATAGTTCATTTTTTATAACAATTTTTGTCACCGGGGTTCAGATCTATCTATCCCATGGTGTCGAGTACGTAATTCTACAGAGGTGTGGCGAGTAAGGGTTAAGAAGAAAAAAAAAACAGTTTGAAAGAAAAAATGGCGATCCAGAGGGTGAAAAACTGTTGAGAACGCGAATGAAGACTGAAATGCATTGAATTTCACGTAAACTCGCCCATAGGAAAGCTGTGGCTCCGTCGTTGATCCAGTGCACGGAGGAGCGAAGAAGGGAAGCTCGATGGCATTCGAGGAATGCCATGTAATAATCGAGCAGCCAAGTGTGTACAATATATATACGCATATATGTGTGTGCATAGATGTATTATATGTATCGAGTGAGAAAAGGGAGGGAGAGTCGAAACGCGAGGCGGCGCCACTGATCGACTGGCCGCAACAATTAGGATTGCAGGATCGAGTATCGTCGTCCAAGGAACCTTTGAAAACTTGACCGAATAATACACAAAAGTTCTCGCCTAAAAATTCAAGTCACACATCCAGTAAAAAGAAGTTTAAAAAAAAATTTATACTCGCGGAGATCGATGAGGGAAAAATGTTTTAAAAAAAGCCAAGATCCGATTGTATCGTCAAGTATATTTCCACGCGTTTGTTTCTCGAGTGTCTCGCACATTGTCCTCAAAGAGACGATCAAGTTTGTCTCCTGCCGGAGCAGGCTTTAAATAAGCTCTTATTTATACATATATATATATATATATATATTTATGTATGCATGCATGTTATTTGGTTGCGCGTCGCGCTCGTAAAAAGCCTGGGAAGATGTTGAGGAACAATAAAAAAATGAGCGAATAGGAAAAGAAAGATGAAGAAGAGAGAAATGGGGGGAGGGGGAGGAAGGGGATAGTGCGGGACACAAAGCTATTGTGCGATGGCAGTATAGACGAGAGCAGACACCGCGTGTGCAGACGAGACACGAATGCGAATTTAATAATGAGAATAAATCATTTTAATGCCAGACTGTATCTCGACATACGCGTATGCGCAACAACCAGGTTTACCAAACAAAATGGCTTCGATAACTATTTTTCGCTACTTCGAATCGAGAAACATACGCCTCTTTGTTGCCACAAGCTGGCAATGTTTAGAGGGACGCGTTTCAGCAGACATCGAGACTCTGGTTTCTCGCGGCATCGAGAAACGAGAGGGTTGAAAAAGTTGGCCAAGCCAAAAAAAGCATCGTGGAAACTGGAATTGGGGATGAGACGGCTGCGAGCGGGCCAGCGGGAGGATCGTTGGTAAAAAAAAAATAACCGGTAATTCTTTTGCACAGCGTGTTTGAGAGGGGTGAATTGCGTTTTGCGATTATAATGGATGGGCCCGATCTGTGCGCCCCCCTTAAACTCGAAAAAATATGAAATCACGTTGTATGAGTTTATGCAAGTGTTTGTACGCATGTCTAGACGGACGCGATCCTCCTATCGAAAACATACCACCGAAATAATGAAAGCAGTCGATCTCGAAAGCGGGGCAAGGAACTTGCTTTTTTACAATGCTAAGAAATGCAAGTTTCTATGTTCGTTGACAATGCATCAGGACGATCGTATTGAATTTTCCTCTTTGTTCGCAAAGGGATTTCTTCGAGCGAACAAAAAAAAAAAGGAATTATTTTATTCAACGAGCTTTTTTTATCGTCGACGCATCGATTTGAACAAACATTGTTCACAATGCGAGATAAAAATCGCTAAAGATCGACTGGTGTCAATGGAAAAACGTCGATTTTACTGCAGCTGAAATAAGGAACGATACAGTTTTCGTTCGATCGCGATTTCGAACTGCGTATGAATATAGCGAGGTAGACCGAAGAATAGGAATGGAAAAAAAAAAAACGTGAAATTGTACAATAGGTTAAATTGAAGTGTCGGTTGGCGAGCAAACAATTGGTTCGGAGGGTTCGTTGGTGAAATGGAAATTGATTTTTCCAGCCATTCGATCGTTTTTTTTTCTCTCTTATTTTTCTAGGGTATTGCTCGTTCTATGTACGAGCTATGAATGTGCGATATACGAAATTGTATGAAAAAGGAAACACGAGGATAGAGAGAAATGGGAAGGAGAGGGCATGGGAAAGTGGAAACGCGAGGATCGCAGTTGAGCTCGATCGGTCGTTCGTTCAACTTTTGTAGCTTCTCTCTCTCTCTCTCTCGCTGCTTCTTTGTTTCTCTTTCGGTCGTTTACTCTCCGGATAATTCGGGGCGTTCGGCATGAGCAACCTTGACCGGTGACGGTTGAATCGATTATCGTTTAGATTCTAACGGGGGTGGACGACCCCGCAATGTTTTCCATCTCTCCGTCTCTCTCCTCCTCCTCCTTCTCCTCTTTCCCTTTGCTCGCTCCTCACATTCTCCCTCGCTCGCGATCTATCTCCGCGTGTTCCGTTGTTTCCGCTGACTCGCGCCACAACGAGCCTCCGAGGGTGCGACTACCTTACCATTACATCGCGAAACACCCCGAGGGTCTGGCCCCCAAATACCTGCCTCTAATTGGCCATGCCAACCTGCCTCCCACTAACTATTACATATTTCATGTATTTACTCTGTACTATGTAGTCGCTCGACGTGCTTTCGATATGACAACTTCAACTTGGAGTATTCGACGTCCGAAATAATGCTTTCCCCGCACTCCAAACCCCGTTTCTCTAGACCGATTGGCATTCTCGATCGTTTCGCAGATGCTGCTCGGTATACGTGCGTAAATTATTGGCATTAATAATATTGGGACAATGAGAAGCAAAGATGACTGGGGATTCGTAAGAATACCGAAAATTCTTGTGAAAATTGCAATCATCTCGCTTCCTCATGGAGGAACCTATGAGACGGTGAATTTGTGTGTGTGTGTGTGTGTATGTTCTGACACTGTAAAATTCAAACGTTTATAACTCGAGAACGGTTTGAGCTACAGGGCTCCCGTTCTGCACGGATGTTAATCTATACAAGCTCTTCATTCTCTGAGAATTTTGTCGCAATTGCTAGAAAAATACGAATTTTGCGGCATTTTGAAATTTTCAAAAAAGTCTGCCATCGCTCTAACTTCTGTAAATTTTAAGATTCATTACTAATTTTTTTTTTTTTACAAATAGAGCATCATAATAGGAAGGTTGGTATTGAATTTGGAAAATATCGGTTGGACGGTTTAAATTTTGTGATTTTTCGAATTTTACGAAAATCGGAGGTTTTCGAAAAATCGTCTAACCGCTTTAACTTTTGCAAATTTTCCCTTCACTTTCTAGAAAAGTTGTCGAAATTATTTAAAAAAAAAAAGTAAAAAATCGATAAATGAGTGAAAATTTTATTGAATACGCTGGAAATTGCTTCCTCAAGATTTAGCACGATATGCTCAAAGCTTTCTTAACGAGGAAGCAAAAATAAAAAATGTAGTACTTCATAGAGGAAGATTTGAGCATCGTGCTAAATGTTGAGGAAGCAATTTGCAATGTATTTTTTACCGTTTCAGCAAAACAGAAGAAGGAAAAAGTTTAATTGGCATTCGTTTTTTTACAAGCCCTTGGCCGTTTTCTTCAAAGCAGCTCGCCATAAGAGATGCACGACTGTTCACCCAATGAATAATGGTATCGATTTGAAAGAACGAATAGAAAAAAAGCGGTCGAGTCGGTCAATAAACGTCCATAAAAGTGTCGCTCGGCAAGTATCGCAAAGTACTCGCGATTAACTGGAGGACGATGAGTCTCTTCACGAGACTGCGTATATCCTCCCGATGTGTAATAAGGACTCGTTACCGAGTCGTAATGCGTTTCTAAATAAAGCAAACGTCCAGTGCTTTATTTTTTAGTCCATTCACCTCCACAAGTTTTTGTCCGTCATCGCAGAGAAAATACTGAATGTTTGATACGAAAAATTGAAGGATGACCAAAAATGGGACAAAGTTTGTGAAAAGTGGGTTAAGAAAACGAGGCAAGATTCGTGACGCGAGAGTCGTTTACCGCGAGGTAATTCGGGCATTGGCCGAGAGTTTCGAGTCGTGTGAGAAAAAAAGAAAGATTGTAAGAATCTTATGGTTACTCTTTGAATTCCTCGTGGATGGATGTGACGGCCGGAGGAGGAGGAAGCGGAGGAGGAGGAGAAATGGGGAATTAAGGAGAGCGGGAACGAGAGAAAGAGAGCGATTGAGAAGTGGGGCTTGGGAATACAAGTGAGTCGAGCTGATAAACGACCTCTGGAGTGTCAGATAAAACGAACTAGCACCGCGCATAACAACGAGAGTCGGAGTGAGAAGCAGCGCAGCAACAAAAGTGAGTGCAGCGAGTGAGAATGGAAAGTCAGAAGCAACGAGAGATCGAGAGTTTCGAATTAAAGAGCACGAGGGAGACGACGAGATGAGGAGCTTGAAGAAAAAATAGGACGAAAAAGGCTTGAGAACGAGTTAATTCCGATAACAGGGGCTAAACACGAAAGATTTTGCGTCAATCGTGCCTACAGCGAATGATTTCGGCTTGGAATTTTTTCATCTTCTAATCCTCGGTGACTTAATTTTTCTTTACCTATTCCGGTAACCCGGGGTCATACAGACCCCAATTTTGAAAAATTCATATCTCTGGTAAAATTTAACGAAAAGCGTTCAACTTGGGCTCATTCTTTTCGCTTTTTAATGCAGAATCACGTTAGCCTGTGGCAATTCTGCTACGAGTCAAAAAATTGGTCAAAAATGCGGTAAAACGATAAAAAAGCTTTCATACTTTTTCTAGACTCGAAAATAAACTAAAAAGAAGAAAATTGCACGTACGAAAGTGATGTGGAAATTCAGTGAAATTGGGAGCATCCCAAGCTGGCTTTTTCCCCCTGAGCTCGCTGTTCCAGTGATCCGAATCAAGAGGGAGAGAAGAATGATGCGGAAAGGGAGAAAAGAGCTTAGGGAGAACCCTCTGAATTGGTCGTCGTCGTCGTGACGATCGTCCAGTGGGGCTAGATTTCCAGAAAACGAGAACGCGCCGTCACGCGAAAGCCGAATTGAGCAGCAAAGTTTTTCTTTCCTTTTGGACACCCTGGAAGCTACACTCTGTGTACGCTCAACATTTTGGACATTTTGGAGATGCGGAAAAAATATAAAGGCCCCGAGAAAAGCAGCCCGTAACGCCCTTAACCGACAGATGCCACTGGCGAATACAAGACAGACCACAAATCGTCAGATCACTAGCCCTGATGCGGCCGAAAAACCTCTCTTACTGCAATCCTCTTGCTCCAGAGGACTCATCAAGAGTTTTCTTCTCTCTCTCTCTCCCTCTTTCTTTTCCAAAAAAATTCTTTTTTGTCGCCCGACACGCTCTCGGATTTTCTTTCATTCTCTTTCTTTCTCGGCTCTCGTTTCCTGGAAGTATCTCAGATGACGCCACACGTCGGTCATAGGACAAAACGATTCCTTCCCTGACTACACCGAACAAATAAATTCGTCGAGTCAACAAAATCAGCGCTGACTGAATAAATAATTTGTCGATTCCAAAAATTATTCGATTCATTAACCCTGGAACGGTAACCTTATTTTTTTTACCTATTCCGGTAACCTGGGGTCATACAGACCACAATTTTGAAAAATTCGTAACTTGGGCTCATTCTTTTCGTTTTTTAATGCAGGATCGCGTGAGCCTGGGACAATTTTGCTTCAAGTCAAAAAATTAGTCAAAAATGCAGTAAAACAATAAAAAACGGGAGTTCCACGTTCCCGCTCTAGGGTTAATCATTTTTATTTTCATTTTCAAATTTTCATTCAATTGGCCAAATTTCGTTGGCTCTGCAAATAAGATTTCTTAGCACAACTTTTCGGCTACCGCGTCTCTCAACTTTTCACCGCGTTGCGATATACGAACGATACAAAAAGAAAATTTAAATTTGTCTTTATTTCAGAAAACAAATGCAAGACTAAATCTGCTCTTTCTATTTTCTCATTTTTTTGTTCATTCTTTTTCGTCCTTAGAGATAAAGCAGAATTCTTGAAAACTTGTGTTTTCGAATGACATTCGTGAGCAACCGACGATCGGTAAAGTAAACTCTCGTAGCGAAAATTTGTTCAGTTTTAATAAAAAAAAAAAATATGTTAACAATCTAGATTTTTCAATCGTTCGACAAACTCGCCTGGCTCAGTGGAAAAAAAATCAAAAATTTGTCAGCGAAAAAACTTGATCGATGAGTTATTTCGCAAAAATAATTGTCACTCTCCACTGTCGCATGGTTTTCAATCAAAGTTTCTAATTGCAGAATATCTCGTAAACGTGCGAATCTTCAAAACACAATCCACAACAAAAATATCGTCGATTCTCTCAATTTGTATTTAGCGTACAATGAAAAAAAAGACAAAATAATATTCCGTCGTAGCTCTGTCCAAATGTCTAAATGTTTGCCAACTTTCTTGCAGAACCGAGCAAACTCATTTGACGATTCATGCGCAACTCAAAAAGCAACGGATCTCTGGTCAATGCTAATTATCTCCAGTTTAGATGAATTACATGGAAAAATAAAAGTAAAAACAAAGCGTAGTCCGTCGAGGAATGACAAACTTTTTCATCAAGAAGCCAACAAGTTTTTACACGCAGAAATAATTGCTTTCAAATCATTAGGAATTTATATTTTCCGCAAGAAAAATCACCAGGAGCAAAGTGGCGGATGCTTCGCTACTGGCCAACTATGAATGTGTATTAAAAAAAACTTTACAAGTTTGAACAAAAGTTGTTTTGGCGAGATTCAAGAAAAACAACTTGCAAATTATTTGAATGGAAAGAAACTTGAGGAGGAAAATTTTCAACGAATAAAACTGCCGTGGTGTCAATGATTTTTAAAAACAATGCTCAAGTCACAAGATATTTGCTTACCAATTGAAACAACTGTTTCCTACAAACGAATGACGAAAAAATAAAAATGTACGTAGAAACGAGAAGAAACGTCGTATTTGTTGAATTATTCGAAAAAAAAGTGACACAGCTTCGAAAAAACAAGATTCTTGCAAGAAAAATTGTCAATGATTAAAACGTTGGTTCACGAAAAAAGATTCGAGGCCAATAAGGCAATGATGCACGTAATAAACATTTTTGTAGCAAAATAAATGAGAAATACGATGGAACCTGAAGCGTGGGCGAGGTTTTGTTGCGTCTTGACATTCGAGACATCGCGGAGGATGTATGATCGAATATAAATTTGACAAGTTGAAGATAATTTGACGTGTAATCTTCTTTGACGTGATTTTTTTCCATAGTTAATTTCGCGTACGAGCAGTACTCGGAAGAAAGTAAACAGAGCGGAGAGTGTAGTTATGGCGCGCACGAGACGGGAGGTGGTGCTGTAAGTGGCGCCAACTTTAGGCAAATTTTAAACACGCGAAAATTCGGACTGTAGGATAACTGACCAGGCGCGCGCGCGCATCGTACAGGAGACACGAGAGAGAGAGAGAGAGAGAGAGAGAGAGAGAGAGAAAGATAAATTCACATCGAGAGGTGACACGCGTTTTCCACGCCACGAGGACGTGTCTCGTGACGTTTGAAACAATATTCAATGATTAGTAAAGAGGAAAACAATTGAGAGGATGGAATGGACGAGAAAGATTTGGGAAGGGATGGAAAAAAAGCGTGAGAAACGTGCACGACGGGAAAAAGAAATTTCTGGAAGAAAAATATAACCTCAAAATGCAAAGTTTCGCTTTGGATGAAAAATTTAGCGAACGAACGAATGGAGAAATTTAACGATAAAGTTAGGCGCCAACTCTTTCACTAATCTCGTACAGACCCGGCTGCTTCACTCGCCCCTCCCCCCCTCCCGTCTTTGTCGCACTCCCCAAACACACACACATCCCCCCCCGCCCAGCTTCGAAGACCGTGAGAAAAAATACAACACGAGGGAGAAAAATAACGATAAAACATCAGACTCACGCTCATTCGTGTCTTCCATGTCTTCATTCCTGAGGAAGGATATATCTGAAAGCCAACAAGCACCACGGGTTATAGGAGGTAAATATCCCTCGTGTTTTTTTTTCGCCCAGGCTCTAGTCGCCCGTACACGGGCACTCACTCACCCGCCATCTTGTAACAAACTGAAGCGCGCTCTAGCGGCAACTTGCCCCAACTACACAAATTGCCTCTCTCTCTCTCTCTCTCTCGCTACCGCCGCCGCGTTTTTTTTTCTTGTGTATTATTTTTTTCGTCGCTCCTCTTTCAAGAAAGGAGAATGAGCGAGGGAGGGAGAGAGAGAGCGAGAGAAGGACGAAGATGTAAAATTGATTGTCTCTCGTGTTTCGACGCTTAGCAATCCGAAAAACACGAGGGCGCCACTTGCCGTTGCGATTCCGATCCTTTCGCAGGATATTCGAAGCGGGAAATTCAAAACATTCGAAAAGGATTAACCGTTACAACGTCCGATTCTGCACCCGCAATTTAAAAACTAATTCAAAATCTACAAAAATCTCTGAAAAATCAACGAACCAATAAAGAAAACAAGTTTCTACTCCGTTAAATTTTCATTTTATTTCGAGCATTATCTATGTATATATAATTTATTTAAAAACAAAACAAAATACGAATTCCCCTCGTTTGTATTATTGACTCGGTAAAAATAAATAATAATGCGATGGAAAACGCATTGCACTGCCAATCAAAGATTAGTCAAGTCCGCAAATTCCCCCATAGAAATAAAGTATACTATTAAATATGTAAGAATTAACATACTTGGCGCGGTATATATTTTCGTGAAAACTTCTACATAATAATGAGGATTTTCAGTAATATGTCACGCACACACACACACACACACACACACAGGTAAATATATATTTTTGTCTTCGTTAGAGTGGCTCAAAGAAATCAATTTTTTTTTTCCCCTCTCGAGGATAATTGTCAGTACGTTGGAGTACGAGCAAAGGAAAACTGTGACAGGTGTTGAACTTTTATATTTTATTTTGTCGTTTCGTGTGTCGTGTGGCGTTTCATTACCGGCGATAATGAGATTTTGTGAATATATTCTTTAGCATCATACATGACAATACAAATTTTTTCAGATTTTTCTTCCAACCAGTTCTCGAGTAATTGAACATTGAAGTTCACGTGTAAAAGAATAGCGTTTTCATATATATATATATATATATATATATATATATATAAGTATATATTCCGGGCATAAGAATTCTGCTTTAATGCCGAATTACTCGATAACTAGACAGACGAAAAATTTGGGAAAAAATGGAATTTTCGCACTTAATGTTGAAGAACGTTATCACCAAATTTTATCAATTTCTCAATATTTAAATTTTCCTACCGAAACTCCTTGAATGGAAAACGAATCGAGAGTGAAATTTCATTTTTCGAAGAATTCACATTGAATTGGCAAAATTGTCAATGGGGTTAAGAGATTTTTTTTTTTTCATCACACGCCAACTTTTTGACTACTTGAGGGGGGGGGGGGGGGAGGTATCGACTGTTTTTCAAGCCACCTCAGTATTTATACAATTCCGAGTCTGAATAACTCGTCGAAATATTCGATATAATACAGAAAATATAGATTTTATTTATATTACGGATACTAGTATAAATGTATTCATTTTACAAATATATTTAAGTGTGTCGAAAAATATGGATTTATACGCTTTATTTCTACAGGGATTGAGTAAAGATCGAATTATAAAAATAAAGGAAATCTAAAGATGGAGAATATTTAGACAAATAAACTGGAATATTCTAATCTGTTTTTACATTTAGATGGGGAATCTCGTTTGAGCAATAATAAAACAAGAATACTCATGTGTTTTTTTTTTTTTGGGTTTGTTTATACTCAATAATTTAGACTGCTGATAAAATATGAAATTTTTTCATTTCTCTTTCACTCTTCCTTCCTTACTCTTATTCTGTTTGTTTTTTCAAAACTTCCCAAGAATATAGTAGTCAATTTTCGTTAATCTTTAAACTTAACATTTTTACACTACTGCCATATTGATATTTTATTTTTTTCCCTCTCTTCATATTTTACAAGATTTCATTGGCCAAAGTATTTAATTTGTTGACTGACGGATCGTAGGACTCTACTCTTCTATTATTGAGCGATCGCCAACACACAAAGACTCGTAAGGCACGATCGAAATTCCAAATTATCCAAAAATCTCGAAGAAAAAACGGTTTCCGCTCGTTTGGGGAATTCTCGAAACCTCGGGTTCTGAGTGTGTTGACGAAGAGTCTGATGTACATGATTTCTCGCGGAGGATAAAGAAAGTATTTATACGCGTCGAGCTGAAAAATCAATCAGTCCTCGATCCAACGTCAGATGGATAAATGTTTTTTTTGCTTCTTGTTGTTTTTGTTAATCTCTCGTTAATTACGATTTACGTAGGAATAATCAGTCGAAGGAAATGTAGCAAATGTACGTACTCGATTTCTTTCATGTGTTCTCCCTTCTCGTTTTCCCGAAAGCTTGTCCGAGCCTGCGGAATTTTAAATGCCTTTAAACTCTCATGCTCGTTCGTTCTCTTTCTCCCGACAATCTGCTTAAACGAAAACAACCTTTTTCGGCAGGACTACTTGGCCACGCTCGTGCTAAACATTGGCATTTTTCTGGATTATGAATTTTTCTGGTTTCTCCCTTTCTCTCTCTCTCTCTCTCTCTCTCTCTCTCGTTTCAATCGAAATACTGTTGCGTAAGAAGAACGCAAGGAATGCGCGTGGGAATACGAAATGATAAATTCGTGTTTATCACACGATTATCCATTTTTCGGTCATCGGGTTTCGTCAACATTTTTTGCCTTTGCCCTGCGATCGAATTCCGAGAAATGCATTAAACGATTGAAAAAAAAAAAAAAGTTAAAGGATTAGAGTTGACTCGTCGACTTTGTTCCATTCCGTTAATGCCCCGACTGCGGCACGACTAGAGTCACACGTTGTCCAACACGAGCTCCACTATCGAGGCTCGACACATCGGACATTCGAACAACTGCACCGAACACGTATGACAGAATCCTCTGGAAAACGACAACGAAATTAATCTCCGAAATTTGGTTTGTCGAGGAAAATCTTATTTTTTGCTTTCTAGTAACCCTAGAACGATAACCTCGGGTCAATAAACGACCCAGGCGCCCTTGCTCCCTTCGGTTTCCCGTTTTTTTATCGTTTTAACGCATTTTTGACTAATTTTTTGACTTTAAACAAAGTTGCCCCAGGCTCACGTGATTCTGCATTGAAAAACGAAAAGAATGAGCCCAGGTTGAAGCGTTTTTGTTGAATTCTACCGGAGGTATGAATTTTTCAAAATTGGGGTCTGTATGACCCCAGGTTATCGGAATAAGTAAAAAAAAAAAAGCAAAGTTTGCCGTTCTAGGGTCAAAGTAGAGTTTGAGCGGAGAGAATATTCATCACTCACCGATGATCACAAGGCAAGAGCCTGACCGAGGCTTTCTGATCGAAACAAAGTGTACAGGAGTCCTCTCTGACGCTCAGTTTTCTGAGCTGATCGAGATAAATGTGTCGAGGCAAAACAACCTTGTCCTCGTCGTTGAGAGTCGCATAGTCGTTGAATTTTTTGTATTGACGATCGGTCGGTGGATATTTGAAGGGTACATTACCAAAATTGAATAGACATTGTTGAAAGGACATGAAACTGGCAGCAGCGAAAAAGCCCGTTTTAGCAGTTTCGAAAACCTGCACGCAAGGCTTCAGGCAAACCCCGTTGATGGAAAATATTATTTCCAATTTGTTTAGGTCGAGTAAACAGCCCAGCACGTCGCCGGCTTTCCAACAATCTTGATCGTGGTATTTCTCACTTCTCGCGTTATGCCATATCAATTTACGACAACCGTCGTAAGATAACGAATATTCGTCATCGCCAATGCCATAACCTTCCTGAAAAAAAAAAAAAATGAATTATTTCACTCGATATTGAGATGAACGTAAAAAGGGATGAGAAAAATAATCAAATCACTACTCACGTGATTGAGAAATGTACTTTGTTTCGTTGCCCAGCCAATTTGCATGACGCCTGGGGTCATTATCAACGTCTCGTAGTACCAAACTCCGCTGTCAACTTGAAACGTACATCTGACACTTTCAAACGAATACGCATCACAACGTGCCTGTAAAATCCACAAATTTAGTACATTTCAGAGATTCAACACTTCGTCCGTAAACCTGGGTCATTCGTGTCCAAGCAAATACAACGAATCGCTCCATTTACTGGATCAGAAAGAACGGTGTGTCCAGGTTTACAGACGGAAGGTGCGGAAAAAACGTTTACAAACCAAGTTTTAAGGAGGTTGGTTACACACAACAATGTTGTCATGTTTAAAGCATAGAAAAATTCGAAATGATTAGAATTTAATGAAATTTTGTGAGTATATTCTTTAGTATTAAATATGAATATACAAATTTTTTAAGATTTTTCTTCTACATAGTTTTCGAGCAAGTATATATATAGGTATATCTTTTGCATATTGTAAACTCTAATTATTCGACAACTGTGTAGACGAAAAATTTGAAAAAAAATGTGTCATCGTATTTGATGCTAACGAATGTCATCACCAAATTTTATTAAATTCTTATCATATTGTCGTATGTAGCCAACCTCCTTAATACTGCCGCATTTTTTGAGATTCAAAGTAGGTCGTACCTCCAACCCATTGGGTGAAATTTTCAGGTACTCGCTGACGTCCTTTGTATTTAACATCACATTAATACCAGTCAAGTCGACTGTGTCATGGGAATATTTTCTGCCTTCCATCAAAACTGTAAAGTGAAAAATCGTACGATTATGGAAAAGGTTCTGTTGCTTCGAGAGAGTTGGGAAAAAAAAAACACTTACACAAGTTATCTAAGCACCACTGAGCGGAGAATCCAACTTGACGTCTCACATAGTGCGTCTCGTTTGCCCATTTCTCCAACAGCAGTAGCGAGTGTTCTTTTTCGGCCATCAAACGTCGTTTAATCGTTACTTTGTTTTCGCTCGTTTGGGCAAATTTCTCTAAAGCTATGAGAGAATACAAGACTACGTAGGGTTCGATGTGTTCTCTCTGAAATTAGGAAAATTAATATCAAGCGCGCGAAGCAACATTGGATCAACGATGCTAGTAACGGCGCAATGTTTCTTACAAGATTAGAGACAAGGTAATCCAAGGTCGCGTCTGAGAGGATAGCGATGCTGCTCGGACCTGCTAATTTTTCAGCGATGCAGCCGAGAACTAAACAAATGTTTCTCTGTTGCGTTACGTTGGTTTGTACCTTGCCAGTTTTTTGGGATAATTGAAACATGTGGGAGAGCCTCAGCACCGAGTCCTGAAAGAATTTATCGCACGATTACGTTTACAGAGACTTGAAAAGATGTTGCAAAGTTGTTTTCTCTCATTTTCCCAATCTGTTGTTCGGTACCTTGGAGGGTAAGGGACAGTCGTCCAGCAGGAGCGTTATGACCGAAGGGCCCAGGGGATTGTGCATCGGTATCACATTCACCATTGAACTTACGACTTGGAGCCAGCCGTCTTCTTTGTCTGCTATCGCGTGTAATTTCAGCATCGCCGGCGGTGGCTCCTGTTCGCTGTTTACAGAAATCAATCATTCATTTTGGGCTCAAGAAAAGACTTTTTGACAATTATTAACCCTGGAACCGTAACCTTATTTTTTGTACCTATTCCGATAACCCGGGGTCATAAATGACCCCAATTCTGAAACATTCATATCTCCGCTAAAATTAAACGAAAAGACTTCAACTTGGGCTCATTCTTTTTGTTTTTTGATGCAGAATCACGCGAGCCTGGAGCAATTTTGATTGACATAAAAAATTAGTCAAAAATGCGACAAAATGATAAAAAGTTGGAGAGCGAAGGGAGAAAGGGCGCTGGGGTCGTTTTTGACCACCATTCCCCGGTCACCATTCTAGGGTTAATAAGCGAATGAGAAACACGAAGAATGGGAAGTTCGTACTTATCGACGAGACGGCCGATGACTTGTAACGTCTCGAGGACGAGTTTGTCAACGTTTGAAGAGGTGGGAAACTTGAAGCCGCAGTTAGCGGCATTGCTGGGAAGGTTGTTTTCGTCGGGGGGTGGCGGAACGATTGTATTAACATTTTGTAGATTGTTGTGCGGCTGGTAAGTCTCACCGTCGGCTGGACCATCCTTGCCCAAGCAATTGCCCATTCCCACGAAATTATTCGCCGTATCAACTCTTTTTTTTTTTTTCGTCTTTTTCTTTATCACCCACAGAAAGATCCGTCGATGGAACAGAGCGATTTTTTTTTACGTGGCATTTGACCAGGTTAACCAAACTTGGTTGGCAACCCGAAAATCCATTTGGTCGTCGTAAAATCAACACGCGAAAAAAGTAAATAGAAAATTTGTCGAAACGAAAGGTTCGAGCTCGAAATAAAAGCACGGTTTCGCTCTGATTATTAAAAAAGAAAAAAAAAATTCTGCCACTTGTTCTCCTGTCAATTTTCAAGTCTACGATGTTTTTTTTTCGATCCGCCAGTTGCGAAGGACACACACAAACTTTTTAATAAGTCACCATTGTCAAACACAAGATCATGCACTGTTATTCCGAGGTTGACACAAGAATCTCGGTCGACACGGATTTAAAAAAAATGTAAACTTTGAGGCGTTATGCGCCCGTGACGAAAAACGGTACAACCTCGCGGTTCGCCGATCTCGGGTGCTTGGATGTTTGCGAGGTTATAATATCCTCTGCTGTCTTATCTACCCAACTTTTCTCTCTCACTCGCTCTTGCGTACGCCTCTGTGGCTACCAGTCTCTGGATTTACGATCGGAATGTATATGTGTATGTGTTATGCATCGGGAACGTGATCCTGATATGAAAATAATAACGAATAATAACAAGATTCGCGCGGAATATTATTCCGAGATTGATGATCCTCGAACGCTCCACTCCGCTTATTTATTTAACAATAATCGTTTCGTTTATCGCCGAAAAATAATACGAGTTTGCCCCAAAGTTTTAATTATCATTGAGATTTTAGAAAAAATAAACGACAAGTCTATTGAGATCGTTCCCTCAGCACTTGTGCAGATTCCTGCTTCAAGAACCGTGATTCACGCGATTTGAGTCACAGCGCAATGTGTATATGTTGATTTTTGTGTATTACGTGCATGTGAGTATCCGCATACATGCACATACGTTTGTAGGCTTCGATAAAAGTATTGATATCTTAAAAAAAGATCAAAGTGCCACGTAAAGAATTGAAGAAAAAAATCGGTGAAGATGAAAGGCTGAAATTTCCGTTAATTTATTCTTGCGAAACCTGAATGCGTAAGCATTTTTAAGGTTATCGTACGTTTTTTTTGTTATATTTATAACGCTTTTCGAATATGCGCCATTTTTGAATTTTTTGCCACGCGCGCAGTAAACTATGCGGACGTAAACAACGACCGGACATGTGGTTAAAAATATGTTTGACTCAAGCCGTTGTGTCCGTGTGTGTTTTTTGCAAATCCAAATATTTTGAATCGTTTGTCAGGTGATTGAGGCATATCGCTCGACGTGATGCGATGGAATGTTTTTTCCTCCATTTTTCATCATAAACAAAATAGCAAGTCTGTTTTGGGCTTTTCGTCAGCCATTCCACGTTTCTTGCGAAGTTACAATTCGTAATCATTGCATCGACCGTGGAATCGGTGAATATCTAAGTTTTTTTTTATAATAAGAAACAGGAAAGTAAGAAGAGAAATAGTTGCATTTTTATTTATTTATATGAAACCGTGTAGAGGACAGCGTCTCGCCGCGTCCCTTGTCCGTACAATGATTTTCCGGCCTCTATATTGATTATATAACTATAGCGTTCGAGGCGTTCGAGTTTAAAATTTTGATCAAATATCACAGCAGAATAATGGGAAACGGCGATGTGAAAAATTTGACGAACCAGCTCTCTATCTATTGTGCTTCAAAATATTTGCGTAGTATCGAATGAGATTTGAATTCATTCGTAATAAAGGCAAGTCCATACGCGAATATATAGAGGAAAGTTGCGTTTGCGAAAAGTATGTGAATGCGCCTTAACCCAATAAAGTGAATTGTGGGGGGGACTGAGGGTTGTAGTTTCGTCGCGGTCGGAAAACACACATGGCTATCGGAAGTTTTGCGCTGTGCGTCTGCCAATCGACGCGAGAATACGAGCAGGCTGTGTTCGAGAGCGGCAGCTGGTTTCTGAGCTGTCCAGTTATTTTCAAGTCGAGGATCGGAGTGTTTGGTGTACGAGCGAATGAGAGGTGTTCTGCTGAGTGAGAGTGAATGTTGTGGTTACGCGAGAGAACACCGGGAAGACGGAAAAATTGTTTAAAACGAATATAATAATACGAGGGAAAAGCGAGTGTTGAAAAATTTCGAATCTGTCAAATCTTACTCGTCCGATAAAAAAGTATAATTATGAATAGCGATGCGTAAGTGTTGTGCGCGTTTTTAAGGGTTGATTAATCGTCGTATACAAATAATCTGAAGAAACGTATAAATGCTGGACAAGGTACACGGTGTGCGCGCGTGTATATAAACGCTTGGCGATCACATGGGAACGACACACAGGTCGTGGGGACCCGAAACAAACACGATCAATAATATTACGAAAATGAATTGGTGAAAGTGTGCGAGTGCATTTTTGACCAAATCTCAAACGAATAATACATCGCGATTAATATTTCGTCGTTTTGATCGCATTAATGGGCCATGGTGTCCGGTGATCACGCAGGCCTTCAACCAGAACCTGAAAATTACGTCAAATGTTTCTACGAACTTTTCAAGAGCCTCGCCGAAGCTCAGAGGTACACAACGCTTTCGAATAATACAAGAATAATAACAAGCAAAACAAACTTTCTTACTATCTCACGCCTCTCCCCACTTCCACCCTTTGTTTACGTTCCCGAACGACCAACCTTTGGCAACTCGTCCATTCACGTTTCTTTCCATCTCTCGTAGCTTGACATTCGTATCTGCTTCTACTTTTCATGACCAAACACACTGTCCCAGCAATTTTACCTGGAATCGATGCTAAATCCACGATCCCAATTTATTCACAGCATTCTGTTTTGGTTTTTCGTAATCTCATAATACGCGGCAAACATAACCTCAAAACGTGTTCAGTCGATGATTTTTCGCCCTCAAATTATCCTTTCCCATGCATTTTGACTAACAATTCAAAATTATTCACTTTTTAACAATAATTTCGGAAAACATAACCTCAAAAAGCTTTCTTCCGACCGTTGTCATGTTTTTCTTTCACCTTTGGTTGCTAATTTAGCGCAGTACGCTGCTATTATTTATACGTTTGAATTTCCCATATTCTTGGCAACTATTTCGTCTCGGCAGGTCAAAAACCGAGTGGAAAAAATGCAAACGAAGCAAAGCTGCAAAGAAAAAGGATAAGAAAAAGGTGCGTCTTTGTCTTTATGAAGAAAATGTCGAAAATAACGGTGACTGTTTTGACGATACTTTTAATTTTTCATCGTCAGCTCGATCTGAGCGGAGATTTGAGTTCTCCCGGCCCACCGGAGATCGACTTGCCTAGCAATGCTTCCGCTTTTGCTGTATTCGCCAGAGTCAGGAGCTCCGTTCTTGACAAACATGCCAAAAGCAGCAGCGAGGCTTTCCGGGCCTCGAACTGCAGTTCTCCTCCGCCGCCGGAGCTCAGCGACACTATCGACTCTGATAGCGAGGACGAGGACAGGATATCGTCGGCGCAGAGTTTACCAAAGGTTCGTTCGCCTCCGTTAGGGAACAAAATAATTCTCACCGCAGCAGCGAAACCTTGAGATGAATTTGATTTTTTTTTCAGATTGTTGGCATCGGGCTGAGAAGTGTTTTCACGCTTATGAGAGAAAGCAGATCGGTGGAGCCAGTTTTGTGTACCAAAGCACTTTCGGCATTGCTGGACGTCCTCCAGGGACAACTTCCGGAAGGATTGAAGTCCGAGCCGGACGATGTTATTGGTAAGGAAAAATAAAACTCTCATTAACGTTCCGTGGTCACCGGGGGTCAAAATGACCCGAAGCGCAACTTTGAGCTAAAATTACTACAAGTTATTGGCCATTTTGAAAATGGGATAAAATTTTTTTAGCCTGATATTTTCTTTCGTTCGGAACGATGCTGACAACGCGGGTCATTCCGACCCCGTGTGACCGGCGCTATTCTAGAACGTGTGACCGCGGACGATTAATTGAATAATGTAACCTGGAAAATAATTGCAAACTTGTCGATGCTTGTTTTTCAGATCCTTTGTTCGATTTGTTGCTCGATCTCGCGACCTCGCACGGCCCAGAGTCCACGGTTGCCAACGATGGAAGTCATTTGACCGCTGTGGCTTGTGCCTGTCTCTTGAGCCTGGTAGTGGTCAGAGGCGATACCGGGAGATTACTCGCTGCTATAGCCGCTTTATTAATGTGCCCCAGAGCTCTCGCGGCTCAGAATATTCAGGTCCTTACCATTATTTTGTTTAGAAAAATCTACAATGGGATTTTTCTTAAAAAGAAAATTGGAGAAACAATTTTGAATGGAAATTTTAATTTCAGATGCCATTCGTCCTGATATCGCTACAGCGTAGCGTCGAAGCTATTTTGCTCGGCAAGCTTGCCAGACCCGATTGGATTACGTACGGAGTTCCTAAAAGTTCGAAAATTTACACATTCAAATTGCATCTTCCGAACGAGATGAATAACATCGTGATGAATGGGCGGAGTTTTGTCAGCGACGGGAAATATCTCTATCTCCATACGAATCGTGGCCTGTTGAAAATCGGTAGCGGATATGGCGGCACGATCGGTGGCCAGTTGTACGCTCACAAAGCTGATTTTTATCCCAACGAGATTGGATGGCTCGGCTACGCCAACGTAAGTTTCGCCCTCCTCATTCATAATCTCTATAAATACAAAACTCTATTACAAAATTGTGCTTGTGCTCTTTTCACGCAAAAATTGAACCAATTTTGACGAATCGTTCACCGGAATGAAGCTCACGAATCGGAATAGGTTTTAGGCTGTATTGCAATCCGACAATTTATTTCTTTTGGCAACTAAAAAATGATAATAAATCAAAAATCGCTAATTACCAATTCAAAGATAATTCGAGAACGAAGATAACGAGCGTTAGCTGGCGTTGTAATTTGTAAAAAAAAAAAAGGTGTAGTGATTTTCGTAAAATCAATGTTTGAACATTTTGAAACATTTTTTTTTTGCTTTCCTCATTAAGGTGGCTGTATCCTTTAGCGCCGACTCATAGTTCTTCATAAAAATGATGTCAATTTTAATGTTTAATGTGATTTTCAGAATTCGCTGTATTTCAAATGTTCGCCGCGGAAGCAGTGCGAGCTTCTCGAGCTCGATGCCGAGAATTTGGCGGTGAGAGGGATCGCCGTGCTCGAAGGTCGCGATTGGCTCTCGTCCGTTATGTTTTCGGACGGTGATAATTTGGGAATGATCACGGCCGGGAAAGATGTAAGCGAAAAGGAAGAGTCGAACAAACTGGAACAATAAAATCTGCGAGATTGAAGAGAGCTTGATGAGGAAATAAATGTGAATTTTCAGGAAGGCTTCGTGGTTCGCACGATAAACACTCTGAGCAATCCGGTTACGGTGACGTCGGAATTGCCATTGAAATTGGCGCGGAAATGCGTCGACGTATTTGGTTGGGCAAATTTCGACGAAGAACAAACGGCGCACACACTGAGTTCCGGTTGCGACGACGAAATCGCGATGGTCGTTGCTGGCAAGGAATTCAGTCTGTTGAAAACAATGTCTGGGAAAATACTGTACACCGGAAAAGGAAGCTGTTTGGGAATGAAGAGCAACACGAGGCCGAACCGATGGCTGGAACTTTCTTTGAACGAGAGCGCGAAAGTCTCGCAATTCGCAGCGGGACACGACGGTCAGCACGTTATTTTCGTGATGGACGACGGTTCGGTGCTGTTTGCTGGAACCGCGAGACGTGGCGAGGACGCCGATAGCAGTGAGTCAAAAAATAAAACAATTTTTCCCAACTAAAAACTCAATTTCGAATGTTGCCGAAAAAAAAATCTTGGACATTATTCTCTCAGGCAAAGTACGGAGACCGCCGAAAGCTGCGAAACCAAAGAAAATGCTCAAAGCTGACGGGCATTACATCGTCGAGGCTGCGTGCAACAACGGCTCGACTGCCCTCGTCACCAGAGAAGGCGCCTTGATGATGTTCGGCAAAGATACGTTGCACAGTGATCCCAACACCGGCACGGTGACCGATCTCAAAGACGTCTCGATCCAACACGTCGCTCTTGGAAAAGCTCATGCCGCCGTTCTCACCAACAAAGGACAACTGTATACTTTTGGAATAAATAACAAAGGACAGTGTGGACGAGATTTCACGGCTGTCAGGCCAGTTAACAAGGAAGTTACGGTCGTGGCGATGGAAACCGGAGCCGGAGAGGACGAGTTGATCGTTGCGGAGGATGGTCAGTTGGTTTCCTTAACCCTTCGGAACGAACGACACATAAAAATTCAGGACATTAGTTTGAACCTTTCAGAATGATAATATCGTGCCAAAAAATTTTTATCCAATTTTCAAAATGGCGAAAAAAAAATCAGCAAGGAGGCAATGTGTAGAATAAAAAAATGGTCACCACGGAGGGTTAATCCCTGCCTATAATGACAAAACTGATGAATGTTTTTTGTTTTTTGTAGAAGGCGATCCTGGCGAAGAATGGGACGAAGGTAGAGGCATGTGTTCCCCGGGACAACATCAATGGAGACGTCGCGTTTGTATGGTTTGCACGGTGTGCCGAGAATGCACGGGCTACGGTATGGTCTGCTTGAACAGTACGCTTCCCGGTCGTAATTCCAAGCGTCGTCCTGGCCAGTGAGTGAAAAAAGTCTCAGCAAGAATAATCTCTTCGAAATTAAAGCCGTGGTTGTCAAAAAAGTAAATGAACTTGTTTTGGAAAAACAGAGAATGCGGCTGCGGCGAAGGTGACAGCGGTTGCGCCGAATGCGGTTGCTGCAGCGAGTGCGCACGTAAGAATTGCGACAACGGTAGCGATATGGCAGCTTTTGGAGCTTCAGCAGCTGGAGATATAGGCATGATGAGATTGCACATTATGTTCGAAGGTAGCAACTTATCAGCACCCCGAGCGGGCTGCCCTCCAGACATTTAATTTTTTAATTATTTCTTGAAATCTTAATTTTACATCGAGACGCGATTACCAAATCGGTTTAACCTGCGAAAACAGCTTGCCAGGGTCTGATGGGTTTCTATTAAGCTATTCTTATCACCAAACGACTTTATTTAGGCTTTTTTCGAAATTGTGTATAAACGTTATAAACACTTTTCTCCTCTGAAGAAAAATTTTCTGACGTTTAGAATTTGAGATATTTAACTTGCAATTTTCTTTATTTTCTCGACTTTAGTTTACACGCGTTTAGGATGGAAAAAATTGGAAATATCTCAAATTTTAAACGTCGGAAAATTTTTCTTCATAAGAGAAAACTGTTGGTTTTGGTGTCAAGAGCGTTTATACAAAATTTTGAAAGAACCCGAAATATAGAGTCGTTTTGTGATGGCAATACGTTAAACTACGTTCTGAGCTTTCTCTAATTTTTTTATTCCCTCGTTTCCCCCCGACGTAGGACGGTCCGGCTCGAACATCAGAGATTATTTGAGACGTCGGCTGGAAGAACGTAAACAGAGACAAAGAAGCAAAGCCGGGCCGAGCGCCGTTAAATGGGGAATCAAAATTAAAGGCTCCAACAATCAGCGACCTGGTAATAAGTCGCTTGTCCTTTCTCTCTTTGCCGGCATTCGGCACTTTTTCTCACGCAACAATGCTTTTAGTAGGTCCCAGCGTTGTCGTCCAAAAAGGAGCTTCCGGAAAAGCTGCTCTAGGACTTGCCAACAATCTCTTGTCCGACGAAGTCGTCGGCGGGAGTGACGTCGAACGCGGAGATGCAACCAGAATCGCGAGCATTCCACCAGCCAGAGTTCCTATTCCAAACGACAGTCCCGTCGTTCAAGTTTCTTGTGGATTACATCACACCGGTTAGTCGACGATCGTTCAAGTTTCATTCGCTCTGTAGCAAAAAAAATGTTTAGCTAATCGGACGGGAAATTATTGTGGATTTTTTTTGTTTGCACAGCCATACTTTTGCAAAACGGAGAGGTTTACAGTTTTGGTAGCAATATTTATGGGCAGCTTGGCGTTGGCGATTTAATTGCTCATGCTGGCCCTGTGCAAGTTAAATTACCAAGCATTGCTACTCAAGTCGCTGCTGGCAGCAATCACACCGTCGTGCTCACAGGCAAAGGGGAAGTTTACACTTTCGGAGCTTACCAAGTGAGTGGAAATTCACAAAAAATGAATTATTCATTTTCGAGCTAAGATGAGATTATTTATTTTGTTTTTAATGATTTGTAGAAAGGACAATTGGGCATGAAGTGGTGGAACGGCCAGAACGAGTCATCGAAAGCAACGTCCCAGGCGAATCGTCGCTCGGAACGATCTCAACCTTGGCACAGTTTTCCGAACGTTGTTCCCAACATCGGTCCGAAATGGGGCAGACGGGCAACCTGGATCGGAGCATCCGGCGATCAAACTTACGTGAAAATCGATGAAATAAATTCCATCAGTTTGACCAAGAGCACCGTGATGGCCAACAAAAATTGCATCAGTAAGTTCACCACGTTTTCCGAAAATCACTCAAAAATTTTTTCCACTCAAACGATTCAAATGGTGAAGAAATATTTTTCGAAAAACGTTCAAGTGGCTAAAATATAAAGAAATCTGTAATGCACTTCATGAAAATTTCACTAATAATTTTTTGACTCGGGGCAAAATTGCGCCAGGCTCACGTGATGCTGCATTAAAAAACGAAAAGAACGAGCCCAAGTTGAAGCCTTTTCGTTAAATTTTACCAAAGATATGAATTTTTCAAAATTCGGGTCTGTATGACCCCAGGTTACCGGAATCGGTAAAAAAATCGTTTGTTCCTGTCCACAGTTTTAATTCCCCATCAGAACGAGCACGTTAATTCTTTCAAGTGTCTCGTGATCAACAAGCGAGACGGAAGTTGCAACAGTTTCAGCGGCAACGATCAAGTGGATTTCGCGCATTCGTCAGCGTGTCTGGACTCTCTGTACAACGTCATATGGACGTACAATCCAACGAGCAATGAGATAAGTCCGCACAATATAATATCAACGGAAGCTCGTACAATCGCGGATTTGGATGCGTCGATACTGAGTCCAGGATTGGCACTTCCGGTTGTGCAAACTTGTTTCGTAACGCGCACACAAGCAGCGATGCATTTGTTGGGTTGTCTGGACACTCTGACACAAGCGCAGGACGAAAAGCTGACGATTGTCGAAGAAAACGAGTGTACCAATTCGAGCCACGACAAGATTTACAGCCGAGAGGATTACTCGACGGTCAATAGATTCGAGAACCACGGAGGAGGCTGGGGTTACTCGGGGCATTCCGTCGAAGCGATAAGATTCATGGCGGACACGGATATCCTGCTCGGTGGTTACGGGCTCTTCGGTGGACGCGGAGAATACACCGCAAAAATAAAACTGTTCGATCTTGGTCTGGCCGGCGATTATCACGAGAACGACGGCATTTTGCTCGCCGGTACTGAAGAAATTCCCTACGAGTGCGAGTCCCGACAAAAATACTCGATTCTCTTCGACGAGCCGGTAGCCTTGCAGGCCAATCGGTGGTACGTCGCCTGCGCCCATGTCAGCGGTCCTGCCAGCGACTGCGGCGCCGGAGGCCAAAGCATGGTCACCAACGAGGACCAGGTTGTCTTTAACTTTAAATCTTCGAAAATGTCGAACAACGGGACCGACGTTAACGCCGGACAGATTCCCCAGTTGCTCTATCGAATCGCGACCCCCGAGACGCAGTCGCCCAATCGGCAGAGAGATCAGTCGGAACCGGTGTACGTCATACGCCGGGAGTTTAGTCGCGCCGTCACCAAAGAATGCTTTCAATCTTTAATTTCGCTTCTCCAATGGAGCTGGAACACTCTCAAGGCTGGACTCTCGGACGCTTGCTCCAGATTGGCCACAACCTCCTTTCATCATTCTGTCCTCGAAATGGAGCATCTCGTCTACATCAGCGAAGCTAGTCTCCGGCTGTTACGAACTTATACCAACGAAATTTATCCGAACCAAACGGGCAAGAAAACTCCCCCGGAAAGCGTCAGATTGGCCGAATGCGTCGGCGAGGTTCGCGCTCTCCTGCGACAAATATTATCCGATTCGGTACCCACGAGCCTCCGGAGCAAAGGGAAAACGAAAACTAGCAAGAGCGATCGCAGCGTTGGCAACAAAATGATCTCCATCATACTCGACGAGTCTCACAAAACTTTCGTCGCCTGTTATCACGCTTTTTATCCAACCGCCTATCTCAAGTGGACCTCGCTGTGCGAATTGCTCTCGGAAATCGACAAGGAACAAGGCGTTTCCACCAAAGATCGTTTGCTCTCGGCAGTTCTTGCCTCTCTGTGCAATTCCATGGTTCGTTTGCGTTGCACTTTTCCCATTTTGTCCAACGTCATGGACAGCAGCGACGGCATCAAACGACAGCTCAGTCCTTCCGACAACTCTGGCCTCCCGATGATGAACTCCACAGAGGCTCATCATTATCCCATCCTCGTCGAGCAAATGAGTTACAAATCCCAAATCGAAAGTATCGGAAGAGAAACTCTCAACTGGTCCTTTCGCGAAGTTCTCGATCGGTTACTCGATCTCATTCTCGTTCCTGTGAAAAAATCACTCTGCCGAGAGAAAAGCTTGTCTCTGCCCAATCTCATCGTTCACTGTTGCTACTTACTCGCCAGAGTAATCGCTGAATTGGCTGCTCAATCGAGCGGCAACGAGGACCAACTCCAAGCCGCTTGTGGCAGATTCATGTACACCACTCCATCCAGATTCACCAGAACCAATCAAACCCGAACCTGGAACACCGGAAATGGCTCTCCCGATGCCATTTGCTTCTCCGTCGATAGACCCGGCATCGTTGTCGCTGGGGTTGGCATTTACGGTGGCGTCGGTGTCTACAATTACGAACTAGAGCTTCTCGACGACGTGAGTTTACCACATTTTCATTTTATTTCTATTTGCTTCAAAAGCGTCGAATCCATCGAAAACTCGTATCGAGAAAAACGGTCCGGATGTGTGTCCGGATGTATGTTCTGGCACTGGAAAAATCAAACGTTCATAACTCGAGAACGGTTTGCGCTACAGGATTCCCGTTTTGCACAGATGTTAATCCGTACAAGCTCTTTATTCTCTGAGAATTTTGTTGGAATCGCTAGGAAAACACGAATTTTACGGCATTTTGAAATTTTCAAAAAACCGTCTGTCACCGCTCCAACTTGCGCAAATTTTAAGATTCGTTACTAATTTTTTTTTTCATCAATAGAGTATCGTAATAGGAGGGTTGGTATTGCATTTGGTAAATATCGGTTGAACGGTTTAAATTTGATAATTTTTCAAATTTCACGAAAATCTGAATTTTTTACTTTACTTTCTAGAAAAGTTGTCGAAATTATATTATTCAGATGCAAATACAAAAAGCGCTGAAAATGTTTTTTTTTTTTTTTTCCAAATTGAAACGAAAATTCGAATAATTTGTGTGTGCGTGTGTTTTTCCCCTCAAGCAAAACAACACGGGCAACGACCCATCGCACACCCAACGTTGGAGCAGTCTCGATTTTACGCGCGGTTCCTTCGGTCCGGACGATTGTGTCAACGACATTGTCGAATTAAAGTTCAGCAAACCCGTAGCGATTAAGGAGAATGTCAAATACGCGATAAGGCTGAGAAATCACGGAGGAATAACGAGCAACGGTGACAACGGATTAAGCGTAGTGCGAGGCCCGGATGGTACAAATTTTACGTTTACCGTTTGTTCGTTAAGTTTCAACGGTACAACGCAAACACGAGGACAAATTCCGCACATTTTGTACTACTCGAATCCTCAGGATTCTCAGAGTCCCCAAACGAGCAAAGCCGTCGCTGAGCTTCAAGCGAGAAAATGTACTCTCGCTATGACAACCACCATTGTTCAAAGATCCAACGAAATTTTGGCGCTCGCTCGCGAAAGATCCGAGGATCATTTGACTAACGAGGTCCTTGGAAACGCTGCTTTCGTCACGACCCTCTTGCCTCTCGTTATGGCTCACATTAGTCCGCTCGCGACTTCGGATCCCCGAGTAAGTTTATCCTTTTTAATTCGCCTTTGCTCTTGTTTTTTCTACTGTTTTTGTTTTTGTTTATCTCGTTTTTTTTTTTTTCTCGCGACAGAGCGGCGTGCAAGCTTTGACCTTGATCCAAGAGATGCTGCCTCACGTGGCTGGTCTCAATTTGCTATCGAGCATGGGAATGTCCCAAGTATCGCAGGACAGCGAAGGCCAGACACATTTTCCAACGCCCGTTACGACCAGCCACCATTACACGTGGCTCGAAAGCGAGCATCCTTACAAACCAGCAACCGTCTCGCACTATCGCGTCACTTTTCCCGAGACAGTTAAATGGCTCACGGTCGAATTTACACCCGAATGCGGAACCGCACAGCCGGAGGATTATCTCCAAGTTTACATTCCAAACGTAATAGTCAATTCAAACGGCTCTGGGTTCGTATTTACAATTTTTTACGAAACTTTTTATTCGGATTCGTTTGGTTATTTTTCGTCTATTCTTTCGTTTCAGAAACAATTCCACTTCCGGTGCGGAAGAAAACTCTCTCTACATGCCAGTGCTCCACAAAATGAGCAACGTTCCCAGCCAATGGCCGCAGAACGCGATCGTTTTACCAGGAAACGAAATAATATTCTCTCTCGAAACAGCCTCCGATTATATGAAGGACGATCTCTCCGTTACTTACGGTTTCAAATGCCTCATCATTGGCTACGACTGGATTTCCTCGGGAAACGGCCTAAAGAATCTTGAAACCGAACTCTCGTTTCTCGGTGGTGCTTGCGCGGCTAGTCTCATGAAGAAGAATCTCAGACTTCCCACAGTTACCAGTAAGTCAACGTCCGGACCTGCGAGACCATTTTTTTTCCAATTAATCAATTAATCAATTAATGACATTCGGTTGAAATATTAGTGGAAGAAATGGAGGACAACGTCGAAGCGGCTCAGGAAACAGCCAAGAGGATATTTCTCGCGCATTCCGGGCTCCTCGGACGTGGATTCGCTCTCGCTGCACCGCCGACCGTCACGCAGGCTCTCGACGGCGTTCTTCCCTTCAGGTGAGTACTTTTTTTTTTTTTACCATCATTTCGTTGCAT
Organism: Hyposoter dolosus; assembly: GCA_963921915.1. Classification (NCBI taxonomy): domain Eukaryota; kingdom Metazoa; phylum Arthropoda; class Insecta; order Hymenoptera; family Ichneumonidae; genus Hyposoter; species Hyposoter dolosus. The sequence continues at coordinate 2,855,763 of OY998138.1, read as the reverse complement.
GCACCGTTCGATGATCGAAACGTCGGAAATCACGTCAAAAATTCAGGATATTAGTTGGAAACTTTCGGAATTAAAATATCATGCCAAAAAATTTTTATCCAATTTTCAAAATGGCAAAAAAAAAATCCACAAAAAGGCAACTTGTGGTTATTGTAGCTCAGAGTTGCGCTTGGGGTCATTTTGATCACTCATCACCAATCGTAAAACTATTCCAGCAGCGTTAAATATTCACATTAACAGTTAAGATAGCGACACAACGGCAGAAACTGGCTCTGATTTCTAGCCTTGGTTGCGATTACGTCCACGAGACGTTGATTGCCGATAAGGTTGAGAATCGAAAAAGCACGAACGGGATAATGACGGGAGTCTGTGTGTCCACCTTTCAATACTCAATGATTAGAAATTTACAAAATATTCGTTATTCCATGAAATTCTTTATTTACAAATCTCGGTTACAATTTTTATACTTGGATTTTTGGTAACGTTTTGTATGTAATTCTTCTCATTACGGAATTACTGTACAAAATTGTTGGGATATTTTTCTCCTGCTCCAATGGCAGCGAGAGGAAAGATTTTATTGTCCCATTCTCACTTAATTCGCTGGCTGAAAGAAAACCAAGCTCTTTTCTCACCGTCAGTGTTGATTTTATCAAGCAAACGAATCGTCCTTGTCAAAGGACGACAAAAAAAAACAAATTCAATTCGGTCAGGTGACGAGTAGCACGAAATTGCTCATTATCGAGCCCCCCATTGTTCGTCGATCGTACCGACCGGAAGTCCAAGGCCAAAGTGCCAAGGTCGATGAAAACGTTACCTCATCGGGAAAATTATTCTTCTTCCTCTTGGCTGTGCTTTTCGAATTTCGAAAATTTCGAAAATTCCGAATCAGCACTCGAACAGTTTTTTACTTTTGTTTCGTTACTCGATCGTAGGATGGGAACGACATAAAGTGAACCGAGACATTATTTTATTTGTACAAACGAACGACATGCATCGAAAGTTTTTTCATGGTTTTTAAAATATTCATTCTTACGTATATTTTCATTTACATATTCCTTTATATGCTTCTTCTTGACTAGCTCAAATCTGCTTTTATTTTATCATGCTGAAGTTTGCATCGTTGGAATGCAACGAAATTCGCTTTTTCCTTGAGCAGAACTCGCGTAATTATTATGAAATATTTCGTCTGGACGATAAAACGATCGTCCCTTGCCAACCCAAAAACTTAATAGACACGAAAAATTGCCACAATTTTTTAAATTCAATAAATAAACTAAAATACTTTTCGTTTAATATCAACGTTGCAAACTTCAGAGTCGTTTTTATTGTTTTCTTCGCATCGATGTAGTCCAATCGACAAGAAAATCGAATCTCGTTATTGCTTCGTACATTTTAATCAATGAAAATGACACGATGTACGATCGATGCTCCTTCCGGTTCGTCCGTGGCTCCGTCCATCCTACGTCGTTTTCAATATTTCTCGGGAGGGGAAAGGGAATAATAATTCGTTTTTATTTTCGTTTACATTAAAGGTTTCGAAGAAAAACAGAGACGCTCGCATAATTCGTTGTCTCGTCGATATGTTCCGACACGATTTTTTCCTGTTTTCTCTTTTCGGCAATGGCACTTTTTTCTTTCCAATTACTTGGCAAATGAATCGCCCACGAAATGACGTTTTTATACAAAAAAATATAGCTCAGACGCCGACTCACGTATTCACGCAATTTACGATTAAATCTACAAAGTTTAATGAAACTTATGGGAATATAAATATCGATGAAGGAAATTCGATAGTTTTGATGAACTCGTTGATTTAGCCCTTTACGTATTTTTATCTTTTCTCCATTTGTCTATTTTCTCAGTCGTCACCTCGTGACTCAATCCATTTCCTCCTTTATTTTATATTTCTTCGAGTCTTTGTTTTTTTCGAAAATTCAAACATTTTCATTAAATTCCGGAGATGGACAGTTTCTTGTTTCTTTTTATTATTACATTTTGATTATTTCTTTACGAGAAATTCCTCCAACTGATCCGTCCCGGAAAATTAATGAAGGTTCGAAAAATCTACCGACTCCTCCGTTGTATGGCCCCGGCACGAACTACAATTTCTTAAAGTATTTACACGCGCTACTAAATTGCTTGTTTTTGCGAGAAAGAGCTGCCAAGTTTGAGGAAAAACGTTATTGAACGTTTCTTCGTTTCTTTTCGCTTTTTCACAATTCTATACATTTATTCGACTCTTTTGCTAATCAGAGGAGAAGGACGAGGCTTTTATTTTGACATGAAAAAACAATGATCGACCCTCGGTCCTTTTAGCCCTAGAACGGTAACCTTTTTTTTTCACCCATGTATTCCTTGTAACCTTGGGTCATACAGACCCCAATTTTGAAAAATTCACATCTTCGGTAAAATTTAGCGAAAAGCGCTCGACTTGGGCTCATTCGTTTCGTTTTTTAATGCAGAATCGCGTGAGCCTGGAGCAATTTTGCTTAAAGTGAAAAAAATCGTCAAAAATCGCCCGGGGGTCGTATTTGACCCCAGGTTACCGTTCTAGGGTCAATGATGTGTAGAAAAATGGAAACAGAGATAATCATCGTTTGAAAGAAAAAGCATCAATTTTCAAAATTTACCGAAAGGAATGAAAGGAACGAAACGTTCGAGAAAAAAAAAACAAAAAAAAAAAAAACAAAAAAACGTGTCAAAGTTTCTTCATTTTTCTTGGCCGAACGGTGCTTAAAAGCTTAAGGGGGCTGTACAGCTCGTAGCACAGGGTAAATATAGTCATTTCCAAACTAATGTCTAAAAATCCCTTGCGCCAAAGGGTCACAAATTTGTTATCGCAAATTGGTTAGTCGAGCCTCATCGGTGACGAGGAAATTGGAAATGGCAGCTTGTTCACTCAGAGTTCGTTGCTATACACTCGTTGGTATTTTTCTTTCATCAAGAAAAAAAGTTTTTCTCCTGGCGCTCGAATCAACGAAGAGAAAAAAAAAAAATTGTAAAAGTTTATCGAGTTTTTGTCGTTGGATCGCTGCTGCTGCTGCTGCTGCTGCAAGCCTGAGTACGAAATAGGAAAGAGTCGATTCAAACGCGTCTCTCGTATTCTCATAGCCTGTAAACACGGAATTCGCGCTTTTCCTCGTCCTCGGAATCCTCCGTTTGGTCTCTGCTGCGTCGAGAGGTCCTGCGGGATCGCGAGGATGAGGAGGGGCGCGAGGCTTCGGGTTACAATTCGGTCGTAAGAGGTTCAGCTTTCTCGACGATTACGTGGAATTCCGTTTCCCTGTATAATCGCCCGTCAGGAACGACCATCGTTATTCTACTGTCGACCGGTGCATTGGTGCCCGTGTTGTTGGCCTCCCTGGCGATGTGTCCGTTCTTTTTCGAGGTGACAACGTCCGGAGCGGAAGTCGGAACGCTGATCCACCGTTTCCGACCATTTTCCCTTCTTTTTTTGCAACACCAAACGAGGCTAATTATCACAAGCGCCATCACAATTACCAGAGCACCGATCAGCAGTTCGAGCAATATTATCGAATTGCCCAAAGTGCATTTTCTCGCTTCGTAATCGACGAAAGTCGCTGGTGCGTTTTCTCGCGCCTCGTCGCTGCACAAAAACGTCTCGGCGCTCTCCTCGATCGGCTCGAAATCCTGCAAACTCGTCGAAAGTTGAACCATCTCGTTGCTATAAAAACGACCATACAAATTAGTGTAATTCAGCACGTTGTTCTTCCAAATAGCCAGCTGAGAACAATCGCAACTTCGATTAACGTAAATGTTCTCGAGGACTGGCCGGAAACTGCTGCGGTCGAACATTATCGAGCCTTCCTCAAAATTGACGATACTGTTGTTCGTAAAAGTAATGTCCGGTAAGGAAGTTCGACCCGAACCCGATATCGGGGGATAGGGACGAGCCTCCGTGTCACCCCGGATACCAAGGAATGCTCCACCTCCGAGAGTACCAAAATAATTGTTTTTTATTATCACCGCACCTCTCGTTGTCACGTCAAACGCTTCAGCCTCGAGATTCTCTATAATGCAATTTTGTATCGCTACAGTTTTTGGCCTTTTTATCACGAAAGCCGAACTCCTGACGGTCCCCATGCTCACACCGTCGAGTATAAAACTCGTTGCTACTTCGATATCGTTCATCGTTCTGCTCGGCACTTCCGCACCCAGCGAGCCACCTATCACGCGCAAATAATTAACGTCGAATTTCTTGAACGCCTGTTCCTCCATGCTCTCGATTATACAATCCTCCAAACGCAATGTCTCTGTATTCGCTAAATTGGCAAAAGCAAATGCGTTGACCCTTCCTATCGTAACGTTCTCCAAACTCATCGATTCCACGTCACCGTGGAACAAAAACGATGGCAGCGCCTCGATTCTCGCTTCTTTTATCGATATCTTTGCCCGCAACGTTCCACGAGCCAGAAGAAAACTCTGTGTCATCAGTGTCAAATTTCCTATGCTCGTTAAATCCACCGAACGTAAGCTCTTCATTGACGACAAGCTCGAATTACCGAGTATCAACGAACGACAGTTCGACACTGATATCCTTATCGTGTGAGGACTCATTGCCGATTCTCCCTCGGACGACAGTATCAGATCCTGAAAGCATAACAACATATTTATTATCATTTGAAACCTCGGGTCATACAGACCCCAATTTTGAAATTTTCCCGTTCGACCCCGAAGGCGGTCGAACGGGAAAATGGCAAATGCAAGTTCTCGGAGGGTCGCGCGGTATGCACATAGTTTGTTTGCGTGTAATTTGCCGAGAGTACTCGACGCGTATGTCGAGTACCAAGGACGTGCAGGGGCGAGACGGAGAGAGAGAATTGTGGAAGAGCGTGTACGTGTAGAGAGTCGAGAGACGATAATAGGGGATCGGATCTGGCCGCTGTATAATTGAATCTCCAAGCAGACTAACTGTTCGCGTCTCGTGCGTGCTCCGGATCTTGGCAATTAGCGGGACACCTAATACACTCTCGATGTTCTACATTTACCATATCTGCATATACATTCTCCAAACATTTGCCTTTGCTGCTCAATAGTTGACGTCGTTTAAATTGCCTTTTTCTCCCTCCTCCTTCGCCGCCGTAATACACATTCATCCATTCAACTGCGTATATCTTGTTGCGAAATTCTTTCACAATCGTGCGTTGTTGTTGTTGTTATTATGGCGACAGCATTTATGGCAAGCGTAACGAATAAATTAAATAAAAAATAAAAATTAAATTTTTTTCCTCTTTTTTGCGAGCGACGAATAACAATCAAATGTTTTCCGCTGGACGTCGCGACGCTCAGGTTCTGCCATCGCAGCGATAATTCCAACCTAAATAGATATTTTTTACGTCTCGAATTTCACAGTGTGCACGGAATCCAACACACACGAGGCTCTCTTTGTTGAATGACTCGAGGCGATAACATGTACGAGAGAAAAGTTTACAGAATGATGTTGAACGATAAGCGAGCCACCGGGAGACGACGACCACGTTTCTCGGAGCTCGTTCAACTCTTCACTTGTCCTCGCTCTGATGACTCGTTTGAAAATTTATTATCAAAAACGTCAAACGTTAAAAACAAAAATGTCGATGTTAACGGAGCAGGGGGAATGTGGAAAAAAAAATGGAAAGGAAAACGAACGGAGAACGGTTAAAAAAAAGAAAAAAGAACGACGGTGTATATTCAAAGTCACGAGTTTGCGCTACCGACAAATTGGCCGTGCGTGTTCCGGTAACACGAGCCACATTATGCGGAATCTGCGATCGAGCTTTACGAGCCGTCCACATTCGTAAGAGGGCGAGAGAGCGAGAAAGAAAAGAGTATTCGACGCGAATATCGACCTGCAAGTGAAAAACAAAAAGTCGTAACTCGTAAGAGTTTGCTTCTTAATGGGAAACAAGTTCCAACCTTTTGTTTGAGAAGAATCGATTTTCGTGTCTCCCTCCTTCCTTTTTTTTTTTTTCTTCTCGTCAGTATTAAATTGTATGCACACCTCGAACAATCCTCGAGCCTCTCGTATTTTCCTACTTCTCGTTAACGAAAACCTTTTTTTTGCCTCTTTTTTCCCTCTCATCGTTCTTTCTTATTTTTTTTCTCGACATGCTCTTCCTTTGTTCCAAAATTTATCTCCCCGCGCTCTCTCCTCCTCATCCCCTCGTTTCACCATTTTTTTCCTTGTTTTTTTTTATCTTTTCCTTCCGTTCTCCATTTTCCAACGGTGGGAATTCCCTTGGGCACGCTTAAAAATCGCACAGAGCTTCTTCGTTCGAATTCGTCGTTTTCCAACACGATGGAAACGCGACCGAGTCACTCTCTCCCTCTCACTGAGCCATGATAATACTCAAGACGTTAAACGACTTTGACTTCTAGACGCCAAAGCACCTTCGAGACTTGATTTTTCCGCTATACTTGGCTCATGGAATATAAATTGTTGAAAAGTTCATTCTCTCATTTTTATGCTCTTATGCAGCGACGAACAGCGTCTCGACATCATCTCTCGCGCCTTTTTCTCCCGAGAACTTGCGGAATTAAATCGAATAATAAAAAATTGTTCAATTTGATGACAAACTTTGCGTGGCTCGCGTACCGATGCAATTTTCGCTTCTCAAGTTTTTCTCTCAATCTTTGATCAAACTTGGAATTTAGTAAAACGATTTTTTCATCAAATTTCCTCGGAACAAGCGCCGGAATTAATTAATTATCGGAAACACGATGCAGTGAAAAATTCTTTTTTTCATTTGAACGGTTTTCGTGCAAGCATTTTTTTTCGGCTATTTGTTATTTTAGTCGCGGCGCCTTAATATCGCAAACTAAAGACATCCGATCACAGAGAGCGAGCGAGAAAGCGGGAGCTCTCTCTCCCTCTCTCCCTCTCTCCCTCTCTCTCTCTTTCTCGCTTCCACGAGTTCCTTTATCGAGTTTCTCGATCAGCAACTTCCGTTATGCAAACACGCGAGTCTCGTTCAGTCCCGAGGTTACGCGAGAGACATTACGAGAGGCGGTGGATATGGACACGTGGTGTGGCAAACGTACTGCTCGAGTTGCAGCTTGCGGTTGCGAGTCGACTGCCGTTAAAATATACAGTCGTGAGCAGCAGCGTATAGCTGCTCTATATACACAAGCATCAGAAACGAACTGCTCTGTATATTGCTCGAGACTCCGCGAGGGATTTCACAATCCTGAGGGGGTGGAAATAACGTGCGCGGCAAAACGACACACGCCCTCGGTGAAAATAGCCTCGCCAGCCTCCTTTTCCCTTTTTATTTTTCCCTCCTACAAACACGAAAGCAGTATCGCCATTCAAACGTGAATTAAAACAAATCGGTGTAACGACATGTTGCAAAAAAATCTCGCCAATTTTCTTCCTCGCGTTGCTTCTCGTGCCAGCAAACAATAAAGTTTCTCATACTTTTTCGAAACGCATTGTCGGTCAAATCACACGTGCAAACCTTCGGAATAATGATTAATCAACGATCGATTCTTTGTACCAATCAGCCGCAACAATTTTCGTTAAAATATCGCGAGGATGGAAGAAAATCCTTTAAGCATCGAACATCGTAAACGAATGAAAATTGAAACCGATATCCTCGGAGATAAATGCCCGAGTTGCGATTGAAAAAATCCGGAAAGCCAATATCCTGCGTAGTAAGATACGAAACTTGCCCGGCGGGCTTCTCGCGAAGAAAATAGTTATACGTTACGTACATACCCAAGTATATGAGGATAAAACAGAACGAGCAAAAAAGATGCAGAGCTCAGCGGGATAGATCGAAATTGGCAGAAAGAAAGGGAGAGAGAGAGAAAAAAGGGGAACGTGTTCTCTACCGTTCGGTAGTAACTCGCCCGAGTCTCTCTTTTGCTTCCCATTGGTTACGGGAACGTAAAACCGAGCAAAAAGTTGTGTGCTTTAGTGCCCAGTAGTGCACATAAAATTTACCAAACAAAAGGATCAAACCCACGTGATTCAATACACACGTAAAAATACGCACTTCACGTCCTTTCGACTTTCCAACCTTGACGTTTTTTTTACACGCGTTCATTCGACTGCCGGTCGGGGGCCAAAAACGACCCTTATCATCCCTGCGTTCTCCCGTTTTTTATCGTTTTGCCGCATTTTTGACAAATTTTTTGACCTTGAGCTAAATTGTCCAGGCTCGCGTGATCCTGCATTAAAAGGCAAAATAACGAGCCCAAATCGAAGCCTTTTCGTTAAATTTTACCGGAGATATGAATTTTTCAAAATTGGGGTCTGTAGGACCCCAGGTTATCGGAATAGGTAAAAAATAAATAAAGTTACCGTTCTAGCGGTAAAAACGCACATTTCAAAGACTTTTGAAAAAAATGTCAAGAGTAAATATTCGAGCTGAGCGCGAGATTCATGGGAAAGAATCGAGACTGGGAAGGGAGATGAAGTTCCGTGGATAGCAACACACTCGGTAGGGCTAGTTATGGGTTTAGTTCGTCACGGACGTGAGTTTAACGATTCCCGTTTTACGGTCGTTGCCAGGACTTGGCTTCGTTCATGCTGCTGCTGCTGCTGCTGCTGCACGTTCGTCTTTCTCTTTTTAACCTTGCTCCCTGCTCACGATCGTGTCACGCGGAATTGTCGTCGCAACCTTTCTCCCCCGTAAATTTTCAATACATATACGTACACGTACATGTGTGCGACAGAGCGCCTGCCTTTTCGTGATGTTTATTTCCGAAACGTCAAAGAAAAAAGTGAGGGTTATACGCAGCACAGCCGAGCAAAACTCGGCTAAAGTTTTCGCTACCGGTCAGTAGAGAAAAATGACAACATTTCGCAGCCAGATTCCATCCCAACCCCAAGAACCAATTTTATCACGAAAGAGAGAGAGAGAGAGAGAGAGAGAGAGAGGGAGCGAGTTGCGAGCAGAGCGCCGAGCTATAACGTACAACTTGCGGGAGAGTGACTTTTTGAGATCGCAGCCTTATCTCGGAGCATGATACCGTTCGGTGGTGCACTATATTGCCAACGTTTTCTTTTTTTTTTATACCTTTACCTCTATATGGCGAAAGGAGGCAAAGTTATGTGCAAAACGTATGCGGCAAACGGTCCTTGCACGAGGCTTTCCGTGCGCCGGAAATGTTGGCCAAATTAAGCTAATCACTTCACATGCAGGTTTGATAAATTGCTTTCTCACACGATTTCTCCCTAAATATTCAATCAATACGACATTTATATTTATCGCTTTTGAGACTCGCGACAAAAACTCGATAAACCTTCATTTTTTATTGCGAATCTTTTTATCCATTGAATATCCATGCCGCGAAAATTATTTTTCACAGTTGAAATAGAATCGTTCGGGTTTGTGCTAATCCATCATTTTTTCATATGGAATCGCCCATGCATTTCCGATATTAATATATTACTGTTGGTACTGTTGTGCCATATTCGAGATATTTTATCACCGAAGCGTTAGCTGCTGCTTTGCCGTAAGATAAGGGAGCCAAACGGGTACGCCAACATAGAAGAATTGATATATTATCGTCGTATATGCGTCGAGGTATACGATCGTTTCTCTGGGCCAAAGTACGAGAGCCATACTTCGGGTACGTAGATATCGCAGTAGCAGCCAGATGGTTTTTGAGGAGTCGATAAAAACAAAAAAGCACAATGCTGGCGCATGAAAATTTCATTTTGTCTGTGGAATTCAAAGATTCCAACGATTCGACGATTTTCGTAAAGCTTCGTAAAAAATTAAAAAAAAAAAAAAAAATATAAAAAAAGCTGCTATTTCGGATACGAGCTTTTTGTCCTCGTACTTGAGAAGAAAGGAAAATGAATGAAAAAAGGGAAATGGAGAGTCTTTGGACGACGAGTCTACTAATTTCGTGAAATAGCCACTTTCTTTGCGGATAATTGACGCAGAGTACATGAGATGAGGAGAAAGAGAGCGACGGAGAAAGCATGAGTGGTCACGTGATGCCAAAGATATCCTTCGAGCCTTTGGACTCTGCTCTTGGTTCTTGCAGCAATTCACTTTTTCATCCCTCGCCTCTCTGTCTCTGTCGAGTGGCTCGCTTTTTTGGCCTCACCTCCTTCCCCTCGTCATCGTCGTCGTCGTCGTCCAACTAACCGCGATAAATTCCCAAGCACGTCGCACCTCCCGCGTAACTACAATGCCCAACCTTCTCTTTTAAACTCCCCCTCACCCTCTTCCCACTATATGAGCTCCCTTGTTTAAGCGGAGACTGTAAGCAAAGCTTTGAAATAATGTCCTCCTTGCTCAACATTTTTTCTTCCTCCCTTTCGTGTCACGTTTTGACTCACTTTTCTCTCTTTTCCTCGGTCTCACGTCAGGCAATGATTTAAGGGACTTTAACTCACCGGGTTACTCTCTTACCCGAGCACCAGAGCGAACTTTATTTATTTAGTCCATATTCCTCAACGACGACGTTCTCCCCTTTGTGTCATGCATTTTTTTTTCCCTTTCCGCCCCCGACCTCTCGCTCGCTCGGCAAACTCTGCGACGACGTTTTCCTCAACTCTAGCGTCATTATTGCTAAGCAAAATCTTCCTTTTCACATGGAAAATGTTCAAATACCGGATATTATTAAAGGGCTTTCATTTTTCGGTGCATGGTACTCTCGAGGAACAAAATCTACTAATTAAATCAAACACCCACGTTTTCGTTAATGAAACACACTCGAGTGTCCTCGACCTCGTTTTTGAAAACTCTTTGCCTCCTCACGAGTAATAATGATGTATAACTTGTTGGGTCTCGACGATTAATTCACCGAATTAACCCTCGAACGGTAACCTTATTTTTCTTTTTTACCTATTCCGGTAACCTGGGGTCATACAGACCCCAATTTTGAAAAATTCATATCTCTGGTAAAATTTAACGAAAAGGCTTCAACTTGAGCTCGTTCTTTTCGTTTTTTAATGCAGAATCACGTGAGCCTGGGGCAATTTTGCTTCAAGTCAAAAAATTAGTAAAAAATTCGGTAAAACGATAAAAAAGGGGAGAACGAAGGGAGAAAGGGATTTAGAGTCGCCTGCGGGATCGTTTTCGACCGATGCGCGGAAAATAAAAATGTATGCGCTCCCGAGTACGGACCTTGCTCGTTTTTCATGAATAGCTCGATGCAGAAAGATAACGCGTCGTTGAAAATGTTGAAAAATGGTATTTCGCAACTTTTTGATTTTCTTTCAAGCTGCTTCATTCGAATAACGTATGCGAACATCTTTACTGCATGAGTTTTTACGTTCGTATATCTCCGCGCAGTGCACAAATGCTCTCGGGCTATATCATGCAGTCGTTCGGAAAGCCTCTCTTGTTCGTATGTCACGGCAGGGTGATGAAAAAAAATGATTTCGATCGATGCCCAGCAGCTTTGACTTTTTCAAACGTAAGTGGGTTAAAGGCTCTGGCTATTTGGCAACCCATTCGCCATTTTTATACATTTTTTTTCTTCGCTTCCCAGTGGCTGTTCCGTCGGTTTTTTGGTTGATTTTTTGGCAAGGAATTGCCAGAGTAATTCTGGCAATTATGTATGTGCTCGGACGTACATCGCAATTACTTTTGAAAAATCGAGGAAAAAACTCGTTTTTCAAATAAATTTGTTTTTTTTTTCCTGCAATTCGTTACGCAAGCACGATGCATCGTTCCAACGGGTATTTTTGTTTTTCTCGTTTCGTTTTAAATTTTTAATTGTTTGTCTTTCTCGACGAACGATCGACCGAGCTCGTGAAATTATTTCTCGATCGCGCCGATTTCGCATTAAGCGAAATACAAGAGATGGAAATATTGAGAATTATACGTACCGTCTCTTGGCCCTTGCAATCGCAGGTGAGCCTTCCATAATCGTCACAGGTGCACGGTGCAGGGTCGCAGGCTTTCGACGATTGGCCGTTGTCGGCCGTTGCAACACCGTATCGGGGCAATCCGCTCCAGAAAAGTCCCAGAATCGCGCTACCTAGCACGAGTCTCCGAGCTGCTCCCATTTTTTCTTTTCTTTGGCAAAGAGAAAAAATTTAACTAACCTTCGCCTCGCGCTGACAGACTTGTTTTTCTTTTCTTTTCTTTTTTTTTTTTTGCCTTATCACCTTTTACGTCTCTTCTCTGTTTGCTCCTGGCACATTCGTCCCACCGCGCTAACAACCCTCTGACCCAACCACCCCCCGCGCCCACCCCCCAGCAACGATGTTTCTTACGCTCTCGCGCTTTTTCTCCCCCTTTTGCTTCGGATGGATAGGCGCGAGTGTGCAATTTTACGATAAAACGAGCCTCGATTCGCCGTTCCAACTCGCTCGACACCGAATTCTCCTCGACATTTTTACAACCTCTTTTCCCCACTCAAATTTTTTCCTTATTCCTTCCTCTTCACTCTGTTCTCCAAAAAAATGCACAATTTTTTGTCTCTCTCGTTTTTTCTCCACGCACGATTATCTTCTCGGAGCCTGGTAATCAGGCTACGTCGTCGCTTCCAGCATGATCCGTATCTTTTCGTTCTTATTCAGAAAAAAAAGGGATTTTTTTTCTTTTCTCTTTTTATCAATCAGCTCTCGTGAATATTATTCACGATCCTTGCCATCCTAGGAAATGCCAGTCTCTTCATTGTCGGTCTCTGGTGCTCTGAGGAAACTTCGAGATCCTTGCTCATCACGATTTACTGAAAACAAGAACGTCGCGTCAATTTTTATTAGTTTGAGGAATAAATGTCAAAAGAGTTTAAATATTCGATACGTGTTCCTTGCCAAGTGTCATACTATTTTTATTCCACCTTCCGGAATAGCGTAACATATTTTGCAAGTGTCGAAAGGCAATCGAACGAACCAATTCGTATAACTGCGCTGTCACGAAAACTCGCTATTGCACTCTCCTCGTTCTGCTTGATATCCAGAGTGCCAGAACCACACGAGAACTTATCGATCGATCCAAGGTGAGAGAGAGAGAGAGAAAATATTCGAGGTTGTAAAAATCGGAATTGTGGCATGGTGGATCAAGGAATTTTCTTAATTAACATGAAACTCTCGAAATTATCAACGACGTCGACGAAGCTTTTTACTTTTTTTTCGATTATCAATATTTAAAAGTTGGTTCTCCAATGAATGGAATCGTTAATTAAGGTATTCGCATTTACAATTATATTGTTCGATACCGCGCCGATATTTTAGCCTCTATAATCCTCCGCCCTCGTAAAATCCTCGCGGAACGTTGCTCTATGTCCAGAAAATAAAAAAAATCACTCGGTTTTAATTTCATCAGCGATCATTAAACCGCACAAAGATCTCTTTCAACTTTCCCTACCGAAGCATTGAATTTTATTCAAACGAGACCCTTTTTTCTATTACTATTTCTCGCGACCACGCAATTTACACCGTAGGGATTTCAAAAGTTACTACTTTAGGCACGCGAGAAAGTTGAGCCAAGATTTTCGTGCCGAACCGAACAAACGCAAAGTTGGCTTGTATTATATTGGCCGAGAAGGACGAGGTTACAATTAAAAGGATTTTGTTCCTTCTCGCGCCCTGCTCTTTATCTTACTTTCTCGTCTTTTCTTACTTTCCTTATTTCTATCCTGGCTGTGCAGCCGGAATGAAGGTCCAAGTTCCACTGGACAAGAGCGAAACTTGCTAGGAGTTTGCCCTGGCGCGAGCGTAATTATTGAAATTTCTCGTCTTCCTTTCGCTCTCTCTCTCTCTCTCTCTCTCTCTAGCGCGTTGGGTTGCTCGTGGTTTAAAGTTGCTGGCGACACGGTTGAGGTCGCGAAAGACCCAGTGAAACCAGCAAGTACCGCGAGAGCTTCTCTTGAAAATGAGGAAAAGTTGGCTTCTCAAGATTCTCGAAAATATTATAAACCTCTTGATCTACTGTGCTGAATAAATTCAAACACTCTCGCGGCGCCCCTTCTCGCTCGAGTCCCTGATAAAATATTGCAATTATTTTTCTTCCCAAATACTCGCAATACATAAAATTAAGTTCCGAGCTATTTTCGCCACATTTTCGCGATACGAACACCTTCGAAGGAACTTTTGCGAATATACCGATTTTTCCACGATGGAGAAAAAGTTGTTCCGGTTTTTTTTATTCATTTCTTTCCCTTTTTTTGGGGTTTCGGAAGAAGCTCTTGCTCTGGAGAATACTCTCACGTAAATCTGCGAGACAAGAGCAAAACGTCTGGCATGGAAGGAAAGAAAGAAAGGCGTTTTTCTTGATTGACGAGTAGCGCAAGGCGCACCAACTTTTTCCTCGTGTATTTTATGCTCAAAAAGCATACCTCGCGTCCATGTGTACACATTTTTTTGAGCAGTTTATCCATCACAGAAAAGAACCTTCTCACGTATATATATATATATATATACATGTCGAGCTGATGCTTGAGCGATGCACGCGATGTGTCGTCGTGTGTGTATTTCAGCGAGAAAGCCCGTCGAAAGGAAACATTAATTCTCGTTTTGCCTCATCGTCCAAATTGCTTTATCGCTCTGTACCAACGAATACCAACCCCTCGAGCTTCTTTCTTCTTTTTCCCTTGCCCTGCTCAATACCAACAAAAGCATGAGAAATTCCGACCCTTTGGCACGTCCGTAAATCGTCAGCTCGAAATCTTATTCTCGCTCTGCTGACGTCGTTGTCTCAATCTTGGCCTAATCTTCGCCGAGGGACAACGAGACTCCGAAGAGAGAACGAGAGCATCCCGTCGGAATTGTTATCACCGACTAAATAATTGCTTCTGTTTTGCTTTTTGTTTGTATTTCCAAAATTGACAATTTCGTTTTCTCAATTTTCATTAATTCGTATAATAGAAAAAAAAAAAAAATGAGACGTTTGCACATTTTCATTGCAAGTGGCCGCGATTTCCACCATGAAAGTGCTCAAGGATTTAATGAAGATTGGACAATTACAAGTAATGCCAGCAAGGAAAAGAGGAGGAGCAAAAAAACAGCTTCAAGTTAACGAGAAAAAGAAATACCTCAATATTATCGTTGGGCAGGAAAATTTTATATTCCGTGGCTAGCGCAGTCACAAGATACGCGCAGGAAAAGGCTGTAATGAAAATTTACGAAAAACACCGCGGCGCGAACGTAATACAACCTTCGCCGGAGCTTTCTAATTGTCGTTAAACTTGTTATCGTTACGTTTTCATTATCTCGTCTCTCTCTCTCTCTCTCTCTCTCTCTCTCTCTCTCTCTCTCTCTCTCTCTCTCTCTCTCTCTTTCTCCCTCCCGTGCAGGGAATCCCGAGCTCACGCACTAATTACCCTTGGGATTTCCTTCCATCGATTAAAGCTCGTTAAGATTATTTAAGATGAAGAATAGGGAGGAGTAGATAATAACATAATGATGATGACAATAATGACTACAAGACGGAAACACAGAATAAACGCTATTTACGAAATAATTATATTTCGAGATTCCCTAACGAATTATGCGAAATTCTCGGTTAGCCCCAACGTTCTGTTGCATGCACCCGCAGTCCGTCATTAAACATTTCACCTGATTTACGTTCGCTCGCAATAGATATTCATATATTCAAAGTACTCTCGTCTGTAGGAACCTCCTCCTCCTCCTCCTCCTCCTGTGTCCTTGTTCTTGTTCGTCTTTTTGGATAATTATGCCTCGAATCTAAATTCCACAAAGATCGATTACGCTAAAAAGGAGGATGAAAAAAAAAATTGAGCCACGAGGAAACAACGAACCAATGAAATCGTTTTCGATCACGTTACTTTACTCGATTATACCGCGATCCAAAGTTTGCCCTATAAATCCGAGACTATATTCGTAGTTGTCACGTACACTCTCGATCCACCAGCTCGTATTCCCTCCCATAAGTATTCTCAGCATACTTGGCACGATAAAGCCTTGATAGTTTTGCTTAATGGCTATACTAGAATGAAAAGTTAATATTGCACGAAAAGTCCCATATAGAGTGGAAAGTGTTCCAACTCGTTCTCGGCTGGTATGCAGTTTCCGTTGCGAATATTCTCAAGCACCCGATTATGCGCTTTTCACCGTTATTCTTTCGATCATTATTCCGTTTTCGAATCCGATCTCTATCAACACGATTTTGACTTGAATTAGTAGCCCGGAAAAATATACGAGCCTTTTTATTGGTTGCATCTCGTCAAGTTTAAACTCACGTTTATCTAATGCAATTCTTTACGAATGAAAAACTTTGCTTTTTATCGCGTTTGACACGTGATTTAGAGAGGAAAATATATTTTTATCGGAGCGAATTGGGCATGCTTGAAAATTTCATCTCTTTCTTCGCACACGTCCGAATAAAGGTCTTTGCCGGGAAAGGAGTTAATGTTGGAAGAAGGCGAAGAGAAAAAAGTCGGATCGGATGAAAAGAAAGAGCTGATAAGTAGGTACAGCCAATGCTCATCCACTTCCGGCTAATCTTTCGGGATTTTCATCCCCGGATCTCTCTCTTTTTTCATTCGAGATTTTCTTTCGCGAGGCTTTTTCTTCTCTCGGCATTGAGGCGTTTCTATGCCTGTGTATACCACACGCTGGATCTTGCTCTCGGCAAGACTAAGCCACACGCGATTACATCGTTCCTTATAGTCCTGAGCTCTCCCGCAGTATTCTTCGGGCTCTCTCGATCCGCCCTTCAACTCTGATAAACATCAGCCGTAGAAAGTACTATAATTATTTGGCGCGCGCGCCCGCGTACGATTTTACATAGCAACGTTTTTTTTTCTTCTTTTTTTATTGCCCCTCCACTTTTTATTTTGCTTCATCCTTTGGCCACTCGCGAATTTATCTCGCTTCGTAGCGCCAGATCGAGCGTGAATCCGTGGCTGACCTACATGTCTGATAAAAAATTCTACTCGATTATTATTATTTTTTTATTCTTCTTCTTTTCGCCCGCTCGTGCAATAATTCACCGCCGCGTGGGCTTTCGTGTGTAAAAACGTTCAATCGCTTGGGACAACCATAACCTTTTCTACACTCGCAAATTTCTTTTTTCTCTCGTATACACATCACTTAGTCACGTATAGACATTTACGAGATGCAAATTTTTCCTCTCGTTTCAAAATTTCAACTTTTCCACTTTCGTTTTTAATTAAAAAGATGAAAATTCTATTTTGGAATATTACGAGCTTGTTGGAATTTGATTGATACAGTTTAATCTTGCAACACGAGCTGCGGAAATGCACCCGGGAATCCCATGTTAATTGCATCGCGAGGCTAAATGAATGAACGAAGAAAATGAATCGTTTGAAAACTCGCAACGAGTTTACGAACTATTATTTTAATGACATATTCGCATGATTAATTTCATTGTCTCGGCAAAACTCAATTTGTTGAATTTTTTCGTTTCCCAATTTGCAGCGATCGCCAATTAACCGATTTTTGGCGGCCCGTAATTATTTTTTAATGAAACTTTCAGTAAAAACTTTTCTCCCATGTCTGGCGCGTTTTTTCTCTTTTTTTCTTTCGTTGTTTAAAAAAATATTATACGCGATGAATAGTTTATCGAAACTCGGATGATTGTTGCCATGATATCGCCACGACTCTGACAGTTGTTTGCATTTTAAATACGATCTGTACTATACGTGTGTACACGACCCACTAGATAACCGATAAGATACAGTTTCTCGTCGATTGAGTCTCTCTCGCGACGATCCAACGAAATTACCGCACTGTGCGGTATCGTTCGTTATTTCTATTCGAGTCTCTTTTATTCTCGAGCTTTGAATCTCTCGTGTCTCGCTCGCTATCACACGATAACACAACGCGGACTTTATATCGTGCGACACTTCGAGTCATCGTGTCGAGAGGGAGAGAGAGAGAAAGAGCGAGACTTGATGTGTCACGAAGAGAATCTCTCTAACGACACACGTCGCGTAATCCGAACCCGAACGTGCCATGATTTTAGCTGCGATTTTTTTTTCTATTAATATATTCCGAGTCTCTTATATATTTTCCACTCGGGAAAATAAATAAATTTCGATCCAACACACACACCGTCAATATTGACGTTTTTTTGTTTGTTTATCGATGTTACTAGTTTAATGAGTTTTCTCGTATTAATTTTCCTCGTTTTCAAATGAATTGAAAGTATTTGCGATGCCAGTACTCCCGCGAACGCGAAGCTTACGTTCTGGCAACTTTATCGACTTCGCAATTTAATATTTATTCATTAATATCCGTTTCTCGGGCAAGATGTTTTCCGGTTTCGCATTGAACGCAAACGAACGCTCGCCTTCCGATCGGTTGATGATTGAAAAAGTAAAATTTTCCTCGGAAACTCATACGAGTTTTTTTTTCTTTCGTTGGGAGAAAATAATCGAGGAAGCCTCAATCGTGAAAAGGGACGCCAGAAGGAAGAGTCTCGTGCATGCGTGCGCGTCATCATTGCGAAGGTTTTTCTCGGGTCTCTTGAGCGTCGGGTACAGTTCTCCGAGAGAACACATTCCATATACTTGTCCCCAAATCACTTGCGAGAGACGGAAAGAGACCCAGCGAGAAAGCGCGCGAGAGAGAGAGAGAGAAGCAGAGGCTTGTACTCAATGAGCAGTTAACCGCATAAACTCGATAAACTCTCGTGCTCTCTTCCAATCGTCATCCTCGAGATTATCATCATCGTCATCGTCTTTTTTATATATGAAGAATAAAGAAAAAAAAAAAGCATGAAGAAAAACTTGCTCCCACCGTCATCAAAACTCCAAATACATGTGCTGCGCACTGTCATTGAAATTTATCAATAATTGACAAATTCTTGATTTTTCTCAGCGTCGTAGAACAATTTATAAATCCAATGAGAAAGTGTTACGATCACACGCGATTTCGTGCTTCACGGGTAATTAATAAACTTTTTGCCGGTCGAAAGCGAAATTAAAAAGGGAAGAAAAAATAAATGTACATCGGTTTCCGGTACGAAAAATTAAATTACCAAAGACTCGCGTTTCACTTGTCAAGTCCTTTTGGCTTTGCTGCTAATATTTATATTGAATGAATTATTTTTTATCTTTTGGTCGCATCAGCTTCATAAATTAATTGTTCATTACCTCCGAATGAATTATTCGTAAAAATCCATATATTTATAAATGTATTTCGTGTAAATAGGCGTTTGGGTAGATCGCGTAAAGTTTATCGGTGACGCGAGACAGCTCGTGCGTCGACGACGACGCGCGGCCAGAGACTGGCGGCCTTTCGAATTCGCGGCGGGTTTGCACCTCCGTGCGACTGTTATCGCGCGCCACTCCGACTGAACAGAGATACCTCGAGAACCAGAGAAAGATGGAGCTCAAGGAGAAACGACAGAATCTCGCTTTCCTCGTCTCTTCGCTTCTCCTTTCCGCCTCCAGCTTCTCCTCTCTCCCGCGCTAGCTGCTCCCACACCCCCGCACTCCTTTCTTTCTCTCTCTCCTATCGCATTATTTTTCTCCTCTTTCGCTTATTCACTTACCCCTGTGTACCAGCATCTTTGCATCCGCCGTCGTCGAGCCACTCTCTCTCCCTCTCTCTCTCGGTCTTGTGAATCTTTCTTTGTGACTACTGCACACTACGACGAACAAGACAACTTTGTGCATTTAGTAACTAAATACACGGATCAATTTTTTTCTCATCGTAGTAAATAATATTTTTAAGTTCACACAGTTATTTTTATTATAATAAATATAATAATAAATAATTTATTAAATGATTGTCAATTATCTGTAGAAAATTGAGAATTGGGCAAATCGACGAATACATATAGCTTCTGATTGACAAAAGACTCTCTAATTATCATCGATGTCGTGGTTTAAAAATCTTCCCCGTTGGCGTCCCCAAGACGAATGTGTCGTTCGAGCCCTTTGACCGGAACTCCTCGATATTCGTCCAGTATTTCCCCGCTCCAGGGCCTTCCGATACGTCCCGGAGTCGTCAATGTTTATCCCTGGGACTCTAAAAATGTAGCCTAGCGCTGTCGCCAAGTGCGCAGCGTCTTCGTGGAATGTCCACTTGACGAGAATATATAGACTTCTCCGTATACACACGTAAACGTTTGTTTCGACAGCCTGAAAAATCGTAACGAATTTGTAACGAGGATTTTTTATCGCTTATTGTATCGCATAATTGGAAATTGAAAGTGCAACCGAGCAGTGAATAGACAACTCGAGATATTTTACAGCTCGAAAATAATTACCCTGCGGTTTTTCGAAACGGTATTTTTATTTGTACTCGGAAATATCGTTTTATCCTCCGCCCATACAATTTTTATCGTCGCGGCAGCTCAATACCAGCCATTGCCTTCAGATGCCATAACAAAATGCATACATCTGCATTACACACGCGTAAACGTTGTTGGTAACACTGTACGAGGCCGTACGTTATCCAATATTTATGGATAGACACGTACGAATTTATCAACGCGCCTATATAAACGTTCAGAGGTGTGTGTAAATAAACAACATTTACATTTACATTTACACATAAGACATTGGAATACGCGAAACAGCCTGCATGCTCCAAAGGCCCGCCGCCACTTTTGCTCTGCCCCATGCGAATATCCGCCTCAACCACCTTTATGTTTATTCTTTTGAGTTTTATATCCATGACACGCATTCGAACTCTCCATCTTCCGGGTTTCACCTTTACCTGCTTTTCCTACTTATTCTCCTCCTTCTCCTCCTCCTATTGTACAATATCGTAGCAAAGCCCTTTGGAGGATCTTGTGTCTCTGTGTGTATGAATGTTGGGGCTTCTCTCGGTGACAACGAATCTCTGGAACTTGTTATCAGTACCTCGAGGCCATACCAACGCGGATAACGTCACTCTGTTAGATCACCCTTAGGAAAGCTAGTCTCTGTCACTTCGATCGGTGCCTGGAATCGCGAGACAGAGAGGAATGATCCTCCTCCCTCTGTTGAAATAAAAAATATCCCCTTTTTTTTTTTTTTTTTTACTTTGTGGAAGAGGATCCTCGGGGATTCCGCTTGACCGAACGCTTTTATGTACCAATCTCACGAACGTTGATTACTTTACGCCACACAGTTTGCCCCACTTGGATCAGTTTCGGACAACAAAATCCTTCTTACCCAAAACTCCCAACGGGCTTTGTACATCTCGCGAAGAGAGAAAACCATCTCACGAGCCCTTTAATTGATTTTTCTTTTCCTCCTTCAAATTGATGGGAAATTTTGTTTCATCTCAATTTTTTTCCAACTTTTGAAATATTGATCTCGTCGGAGGGAAAATTAAAGCTGGAGAAAAGTTGCTTTTTCAGAGAGACGTAAATAGTCGTGTTTATTTTTTTCTCGTACTCTCGCACAATTTTTACCTTGAATTTTCAACGTTCTTCGTAATTAACAAACTACTTTTTCATGTTTATTTATCAAGCCTGATCAAAAACACATTCATTTCCGGTGGAACCAATTTTTTTTTTCTCTTTTTCTCATGTTTGTCGTTGAAAGACACATTTCCTTTTTAAATACACGGACTTTTGCTAGTTCCGTCTGGGAACCCGCTCTGCATATATTTTTCCTCCATATTCGTTTCCGACCGAGAAGCAGTTTCCATACGTTCATTTTATGAAAAGTTTGGTTCGGCGAATCAAATTAATGGAAAAAAAAAAAAAATAAAGAAAAAAAAGTTTTACATCGCGAATCGGGGACCGACGAGGAAATGACAATCTTTGAGTTCGATGCTCAACGGTCGCGCCGCGTTTCTACTTTTTCATGCTCGATCACCTTTTTTTCGAATTAAAAAATTTTTATTAATTTTTTCGAATATTCAGCGGCGTTGGCGATTCGGATTTAAAAATAAATACAAACAAAAAACTTGCCACGAAAAAGCGGGTCGAAATTATCTACAAACCTGCTGGAGAGAGTCACTCCTTTTGGACGGAAACGCATTAATTAACCCGTGATTAATCACGCTGGTTGACTGATAAAAAAAGCAACTTTTTTTTTTATTGCGGGTGAAAAAGAAAAAAAAAAAACTGTGCAAAGGGTCGAATACCAGCAATCTACCCTTGTCAGTGTCCATCAACGTTTTACTTTCAGCCTTTATTCTCTGCGGGCGAAAGGGTGCAGTGTACTCTCACCCGCGCTTCTCGCACTTAACTCCCTGGCTCTCCTCCTCATTTAACGCCATCACCAACACCAACCACCATCGCGTTACAACGTATTTCCACTTACAAACCGTTTTTTCCTCTCTCCACATTCTTTTTATCTCTTCTCCGCTTTCTTCGAGCTTGTCGAAGCAGAGAAAATGAAAAATGATGTCTGCTGTCGATAATATTTAGATCGAGCCGATTTCCAGGACCGGAAGTTTATGGCTAATCACAAAAATTCCTGCCTCACCACTCATCGCATTTTTTTTCTTCAATTTTTTCGCTTTTGTTTATTCATTCGGCACATGGAGCATTCCAAGCTTTCCCCTTTAAATTCCATACGACTCTGTAAATATTTATTATACGAGAGAGAGAGAGAGAAAAGGAAAGAGTCGGCAAGAGAAAATGAGCGTGTCGAGTGTTTGAAACGATCGCGAGATCGCGCTGAATTTGCCATTGAGTCGAATCTCACGCGAGAAATCGAAACCAAGTACTCCGCGGCCGACTAACGGGTTAGGGTGGCTTTGAAAGCTCTTTGCTGCTTCAACGAAAGCGGCTTGAGTAAAAAAAAAAAAAAAAAAAAAAATACATTCTCCCTAACGCGACTACGACTTTGCGCGACGATCTTGACCAACGATTTCATTCGAGTTATCGCGCACTAACAAAGTACAGCGTTAACATACCCCCCACACCTGACCATTATTTATAACGTTTTTTTCTCGTGTACTTGGCACTATTACTCTCACCATTTATCTTGTATCCTTATCGTCAACTGTGCAACTGTGCCAGCGTCAACTGGGGGTTGAAAACGACCCCCAGGCGTTCGTTTTCTCGTTTTTTTATCGTTTTATCGCATTTTTGACAAATTTTTTGATACTGCATTAAAAAACGAAAATAATGAGCCCAAGTTGAAGTCTTTTCGTTGAATTTTACCGGAGATATGAATTTTTCAAAATTGGGGTCTGTAGGACCCCGGATTACCGGAATAGGTAAAAAATAATAAGGTTACCGTTCTAGGGGCTTGTCAAAATCGTCAAAATGATTGAATAATTAAAAAAATCTCAATAATTGGAAAGCGATAGACTGCTCGCGTTACTGCAAAGAAACTTCCGCGATGAATTCTTATGAATATATTGACGTCGTTGGACAGTATACACGATGTAGCACCGAGATCAACAAGTGCGGCTCAGCGAATTGCCATGCAGTCTCTCACGGCACGACGAGAGAATCTCGCACCAAGAGGAATAGAGGAAAGAAAATGAAATAAAAATGAGAAAAGAAAAACAAGGCGAACGAATGAAAAATGAGAAAATTGAGAATGACGAACCGCTGGCCGAGTTGGCAACGTTTCAGAAAACTAACCAAAGCTCGAGTGAGCACGTTGCACCGGCGAAGTCTGTGAAAATCAACGTGCGCGGGAGGGCTCAACCAAATTTTATCATTTATTCGATTTTTATCTATTCCGAAATTGTTGCCATACGAGCGAGCGGAATCGAGGAAAATGTGGAAATGAATAAAGCGAAAAAACGATATTGAGGGCGATAGCCCAAGACTTTTGCGTGTTACCGCGGGTCAGCGCAGGATCCCGAGATAAGTTCATGTTGGGCTCGACGGTCTCCATCTCCGGTTCACTTTATCCTGCGCGACGGGAACCTTAATTAATCACAGGCCTCGTTGAGCATTCCCCTCCGCGTCGATCACATGACTTTTTCTCGGTTTATACACACTCCAAAGTCCTATACTTACACCTGCAAGCTCCGACGTGAAAAAAAAAAAACAACTACGAGAGTTTGTGGCGAATCGCGACGAGGCAGTTTTACCAACACCGTTCGATAATCGAGAAATAGAAAAATGAAACGACGATACATCTATACGTGATCATAGCCGAGGGTGGAAACGTCTTTGTTCCATCGTCGACAAGCGCATAATTATTCATTCTACACGACACTCTCTGTTAAGGCATTAAAAAAAAATTGCAAAGTAATTTCTTATTCCACCCACCTCGAGTTAATCTCACATCGGAGCAATCCATTTTTTCTCCATCATGAATATAACGCTGAAATTTGTTTGCTAATATTCTTCATTTCATATTCATTCGCAAAGAAGATTTATCACAAAAAGTCTCGAGAATCGAAAGTAATTTGCTTCCGATTGCCTTTGCATGGCAAATGAATTTTCCTTGCACATATTCTGATTATTTGCTAAATTTAAGGATGTTGAGTCCCTATGAAATTTGTTAATAATTATTGTTTTAATGATTGAATTGAAATTTTAGTGATTCTATCATCGTTACTCGAACCACCTTAAGGCTTGAAATAAAAAACGATGAGAAAATTCTGAAAATTTAGTATGTTTCGTATGAAGTATTTGAGAAGTCATGTCAAAATTTCACGACGATTAGGAAGCTCGTTATTAAAAAATTAACATTTTGTTAAGAATAATTTTTTAAACAAATACAAAAAATATTTATCAATAAACTTGGTTTTGTTTCCGTTGCTTCCAGTATATTGTAAATATTTAAAAAGTGAGAGGTCAAAAAAAAAAACTCGTCTCGCGAAGTTATTCGAGTTTCCAAAATGTAATTTGTTAAAATGTTAATTGTTGAATAACGAGCTTCCTATTCGTCGTGAAATTTTTATACAAAAATAGACAAAATTTTCTTATTATTTGCGATTTGGGACTCAACATCGGAACGTTGGTGTTTACATTGCAGTATATAAACTGACTGCAACGCTTTCGCGGTTTCACACTCTTTAGCTCCCTTTTTGTTAACCATTTTTATCTTCATCCTTTGGAAAATGCCAGGGGATTGGGGCGAGGGAGATATTGATCGAAATAACATGATTTATTCGTGTGGAGATTCCATATGCAATCGGAAACATAGGAGAGTTCATTTATGCCATATCAATGAATTTGTAGAGCCATCGATTCAAACGAGCTGCTACTGGGGAATATGAAACTTTAATTTCCGAACGAATAGCTTTTAGTCCGAATGACCCAGTCACTCGTAATTAACGTTCATTTTTTACGGGCATTTGTTGTAAGCTTCGCTGAAAGTAGCAAAAAGCTTAACGCCCAATTCATAAAATCCATCCGCATCATGATCGAATTTCGTTTTTCATAAATGCAACACTCGTTGTTTTATTTCAAACGTTTAATCTCTCGGAATTTAGCTGCTGCCTTACTTTTCGAAATACAAATAATCGCTTCAACATCCACGCAGCCAAACACACACATTTTCTGCTATTGCATACTAGATTTTATTTTATCGTCCTCGTCCCTCGTCCAATTAATCCATTTGATTATTTTCGCCCTCGTTAGAAAGGGCAAATGATATGCCTCTCTGTCCCCCTTTCGCTAAGTATTATGTTCTGAGAAAGTCTCCGTAACGATAGAATCGCGTTTCCTGTCGACCAACGGAAGCAGCAGGGCTCGGTTACTCGAGAGGCGATTGTCCGAGTCTCTCCACTCGAGCTAGTGGATCAGCCCTCTTGGCGTTCACCCACCGATCAATCAAGTAGCAAAGTATAATTTTCTCTTCAATCTGCAATTATATCGACGCCTCAAAAATCATTAAGCACGCATATAATTACAATTGTTATACAATTTTTCAAATGTCTTGTCATTTGTTTCGAGACTGACTTTGCAAAGTAATCTCCTGACAAAGCTGCTCTCTTTTCTTCATCTCCCCGGAGCCGGAATCCTCTCTGTAACGCGCATTTCGCTGCGAAACTTGATACACCGCGTAGGTAAATAAGCAGGTGCTCCGAGATGCTGACCGTGAGTTTTACGCGCAATAGATACAAATGAGTTGAATAAAACAACGTTCAAACCCGGGGTAAGACGGAGAGGGAATTAGTTTATCTATACACAGACACAAAAGTATAACTGTGTGTACAGATGAAACGACCAAGAGTGTATAAATCTAGCGTTGGACTCTACGGAGTAATTAAAACTCTGAAAAGTCTCCAAGTTTGGCCGTGCATCCTCGAGTGCGAGAGTAATTTACAAACGTCCGTTTATATGAACCCGCGCGTGTATATATTTTACAGCAGACGGAGAGAAAAGAAAGTACACGAGGAAAAAATGGGCAAGGAGAAAAAAAAACGTGCGACCAAGAAAGATGGAAAGGAGAGTCGAGGAATGAATGGAGGAATGAAAAAAAAAAAAAAACATTCTTTCACGGTCGAACTCGGTTTATATGGGAGTGCTTTTGCACTCGTACATTTTTTACCCCATTTCTCCATCTACTCGCTCCCTTCTTCACGTTTCTTCACACACCACACATTTCTCTCAACTGTACTTTGTCTCTATATATTTTTCTTTCTTATTTTATCCACCTTCATCTTTCCCTTGTGTGTGTCTCGAGGAACGAACCCTACACTCAGTCTTCGGTGCTTCCACAGAAATAGTGGAATGCTGGCGTGCCGCGGACTTGTTTTTTATCAACTCTTCTCACTTTCTTTCCCCTTGTCGAGAATTTCCTCCTTTTTACATGCAATTATTTGCCTATTCACTCGTATTTTTTCATTTATTTGTTTTTCCCCTTTTGCTATTCTGCATGGGACACGATAATTAATCACTCGGAACCACTCAACAGGAAGGTGAACATTGTGGCTTGTTTTTTAACGTTTATCGAGGTTATCGAGGCTTTGTAATTAATGAAGGACTTTGTTGACTTTTCCAGGCTCAGTATTTTTTTTTATGTACGTCGTGTTGTGGTGAGAAAAAATCTTTATTCGACGCTCCGATGACACAGTTTCTTTCTCGCGAGTTTTGGACTGGCCCAGATCCGCCGCTGAGCTTCTCTCCCGATCCACATCAGAATTTATTCACCTGTCTCTCAGGTCCAGCTTCCTCGTATATATTCCTCGTATATATACACTCTTTTATTTTCATTCGTTATCCCGTCACTGAAGCTTTCCAAAGCCAGGCATGCACACATGCGTTTGATGACGTTTGAACATGGCGGAAAACTCGTAAAAAGACTTTTGCACGCAAACGAAAGCAAGGCAAGGATCTAGGACTTGTAGGGATCGCAACGAAGCAGCAAAGACCGAAAAAAAAAAAAATGGAAAAATTATCAAATTGAAACGGTTCAACCGATGTTCTCCAAAATCAACAGCAACCTGCCTATTATCATACTCTATTTATAAAAAAACAAAATAGTAACAAATCTTAAAATTTGCGGAAGTTAGAGCGGTGACAGACTTTTTTTGAAAATTTCAAAATGCCGTAGAATTCGGATTTTTCTAGCAATTCCAACAAAATTCTCAGGGAATGAAGAGCTTGTGTAGATTAACATCTGTGCAAAACGGGAGCCCTGTAGCGCAAACCGTTCTCGAGTTATGAACGTTTGAATTTTACAGTGTCCGAACAAACACACACACAGACATCCGGACATTTTTTCTAGATATGATTTTTCGATGTTTTGGTACATTCTAAGCACATTGACATTGAAAACAGGAAAAAAAAAAAAATTCACCGTCACATAGCTTCCTCTATGAGGAAGCAAAAACGAGTCAAGCGGTAAGAAAGCGTACAAACTGAGGATTCAATGAAAAAAAGAAGACAAGAAAGAAATAAAATGGAAATAATATTTAGATTCGTGAAAACGAGATGGAAAAAATAGTTGTTGAAATGGAGAAAATTGATTGGTGCATGGGGGCAGGCGCGAGAACGAGGGGTGAAGAGCCAGATTTTTTTTTCGTGTAGCTTCCGATGCAGAGCCAAGATCGTTGCTTTTCTATACATATCGAAGCGTGGTACTGCATCGGATTCTCCTACAAGCTTAACAGGACATGGAAAACAAAAATCAAACGGAACAAGATGGAAGAAGCAAAAGGAAGGATGCAAACGAGAATGAAAATAGAGTCCAATTTGCAGCGGGCGAAAGGTTGTGTGTCAGGGTGAGTGGTTATGCTGGAAAATAAAAGGCAAACAACAACAAGAGTGTATCTGCGACGGAAGGCTCCAACTTGGAACTACGAGAATCAACGTACCAGATGCTGTCGCTTTTTTGCTCATGTCTCATTAATGAGTTTTCCCCATTTTTTCTCTCATGTTCGAAGCTTTTTCCTTTTTTTTCTTTTTTTTTTTTTTCTTTTTCTACAAACAAGTAAAAGACCGAGTTGTCTCGTTGCTCTCATATTCCGATTCCCCTCGACACCAAGTTTTAGCATAACGAATAAATTGGCAAGAGCGAGCAAGAGGAAGACGTACGAGAGGGAAAAGTTTTCATCCCGAGAAAAACAGCTGCGGGATAGAGAGACCACTCGCCAATGTCGAGTGTCGGGAAGCAAGACAGCAAAGTGAATATCAAAGTGAGAAAAGGAAAAAAGTAAAATCGAACAAAACGAGCTCACCAGCTATTTATCAGAGCGCGGGTTGATCGACGGATAGTGATAGAAGAAAAAGCGATTAACGCGGCGAGTAGACTATATTATAGAAAAATAAAAATAATCCAATCGCCAAAGTCTCAGTTGAGATCAGCAGCGGTTGAAGAGGAATTTGCAAAAACGAATTTCTGACGAATTTCGAGTGGCGACCAAGAAAAATTTAGAGAAGCGCAGCATCCCTTTGATTTTTTGCATCTTCTTTGCCTCTGCGATAGGCCATTGAACGGTCCAGTCCCGTTCAATGAGTCCCGGGACTCATTGAACGAGATTTTGATTAAAGTTTCTTGCACTCGGCGACATAAATACTTGCTTAACGAGATACGCCTTCTTCCGATTGGAAATTCGCAACCATCTACTTGACTGAGCTTGCTTCATCCACGGATAAAGAGTTACGAGGGCTCGTGCCAAGACAGCGAGACAGAGTGAGAGGGGTTAAGAAAAAAAACGAGAATAATCAACTTTCCCTGTAGAAATTGCAGCAGTACTCGCGTTGATCGTAAAAAAAAAAAAAAAAAAAGGGATTGGAGATGAAAGCGACTGGGAATCGAAATATACCAGCGCTAACGCCAGCAGGTGCAGTATCAATCGATACTAATATATAAATATAGATCTATATGTTATTTATACAGAGAGAAGATTTTGTGAAAACGAGCGGACGCGTTTACGGTTCGATTCGTATCGGCTCAAAGCCAAAACTTCTCTTTCATCCTCTGTATCCCTTTCTCTTTCCATCTCCCTTATGCTCTTTCTCTACTCCGCAAACATATATGTATATGCATCGGGATAATTCTCGTTTTTTTTTGTCCCGCGATCCACTACACTCGCCATTTTTTTTTATGTGACTAGGCACAAGCTGCGTGTTATCGAATCCGACCGCACACGGGACCCCACAAATGAAAGACCACCAAATTCCTCTGGAATTTTTTCCTCTATCCATTCTCTCGTCGATACTCTTCTCTTTATACTCCATGAACTCTATAGTCAACGCAACCGCGTTACATGCACGCAGCCTTGCGTCATCATCACCCACACACGATCCCTCCGGTTATTCTGCTCTCTCATCTCCTCGTTTTTCTCCATTTTTCGTCTTTACGTGCCGCCTCCACAATTAACAACTGCAGTCCTCGATGTGCAGCTCATCGCTCTTCATGCTCGATAGAAATGCGTCAATAAAAAGGTTGACGAAAAAAAAGAGATTTCGCAAGTTTCCCATCGGATCTTAACCCTTAATATGGTGAAATGGGCTTGATTTTACCCCAGCCGCTTTCGATCGACGATACGTAATAGAAATTTTGAGAAAATGGGACTTGCGACAGCCTCTATCGGTAGTTTGAATCTTCTGGTAGGGAGCCTCGTCGTTATTATATTTGAAAGGGCCTGTTAGTTCAGTTTTGGAAGCAGTAGGAAGCAGACGGTGTAAAACCTGGGGTATACTTTTTGGAACGATCGCTAATTTAACCAGTCCCACCTGAAAGCATGTTATTTCCGACTAATGAAACGATTTTGTTTTTTTTTTTTAATTGAAAATTATAATTTTTGCATCATTTTTTGTAAAAAAATGTCGTTTTTGCAGATTTTTTTTTTTTTTGACATTTTTTTTATATTACAAATTGCACGAATTAAATACAATCATCATGGTCGCTACTCAAGGGTTGAAAATACATTGTAGTATTTTTATTTTATTTTATTTTTTTATACGATTTTTCCACTATTTATCGCCTTCCAAAGTGAGTGGGGTTGATAACACCCCCAATGACTATTACGTCACAATCTGGAGGTGTGACTATTGAGGGTTAAAGTTGAGTCTTTGAAATAAAAGTAAAAAGTTTACTTTCAAAGTTGATGAAAACGAAATTTAACAACAAAGGGTTGCGTGGAGCCTTTCGCGTGTATCGAACCGATAATAAACGCCAAGTTTCCTGAGGCTTCTCTGATATATAAAACGGAATGAAATTGATAGTAATAAATTTCGCAACGATACCATCATCGGAAAGCTGTAAGCACCGGGAGCACACTTTTTCTTCATTACTTGCTGTTTGCACCACTAGTATAACCGATGAAATTTCATTTTATCACGATAAACAAGTCAGCCTCCCGAAGCTGACGCCTCGGGGGTAGAAGAAGCGCGCACGTGTCCTTATACCCTCTTTTTCCCTTCTATTTAAACTTCGACAATGGAAACTCTCTCGCGCTCTCTTCCACTTTGTTATACCAAAGCACAAGCGCGCTGCTTCGTTAAATCGAGTTCCGGCGGAGCTTTTTTCTCTTTTCCTTGTTCTTCTCCATTTTATTTCTCTCCCTCCCTCTCTTCTTTATCATTTCTACTATATTATTATTTGTGTTTCTTCTTCCTTTTCTCTTTTTGCCGATTCTCCTCGCGTAGATATCCATTTGGAAAATTGAATAGTCCTCTTTGCTGCTCCACCTTCGTGCACGCGTCCTATTCTTTATTTTTCATTATTTTTCGTCTCCCTCAGTGGCGCACTCTCAACTTTTCTTTTCAAACAGGCATATTCCTGTCTTCTCGTGCATTCATTGTGCATGGGTACACTGCATATTGTACCCACAATATTGCATGCAACCCTGCGAGAGTTGAAGTGCATCGCTCGCATCGTGCGCCTAGTGGTTGGATAACAACGCTAGGCAGCCAGCAGAAAACATTTTCAAATTTGAGCCAAGGATCTTGTCCATTTGATGCTTCATCGAAATATCCTCGATGCTCAAATTTTCGAAATTTCACTTTACTGTCAAATTTTATCAGCGCGTGTTTATTTGCAACGGCTCATTTTGCCGTTATTCTGCTCGAAGGAATTGTCAATGTTTGTCGCACCGTTAGTTGCAAGACCGCGCCAAATACGCGACAATGGCAACATTTCAATCATCCCATCAATCCGATCGTCAATACGAACGGATATTTCAATTTGTTTATTTATGTTTTTTCTATAAACGTACGAATGTATTTGCACCGAACGTTAATCGCCCGTGCTGGGAAGCATCGCGTTCATCACAATTCCTCATTGTTATTCGGACACACGAAGCCAGAGTGTTAACAACACAGACTGCGACGAGTGGAAAAAAAAAAGCAACGAACAACTGCTGCGCCAGCAGTTCGTTGATTGTCCATAAAGAGAATCGATTTTCCAGCATTCGTTCGTTATTTCTTTTTTGTGCATGGGATATTCCAATTCAACCGTCATATCCTATTTAGCAAGATTTATTTTCACTTGCCTACTTAGTCGCGGGATTATGCGTTATAAATTATCGTTGGTGAGAACAGAGAAAAAGAAAACATTGAATCGAACGTGCGTCGTGTCTCTGAAGCTTTGACTCCAACGCTTTGACGAACTCGTTTTGTTTGGAAAAAATTATAGTCAAGTGTTCATACTTGTCATTATCATCCCAAGGACGTTGTATGCAAAATCTTCTATCGATAGAAATCCTTCAAATTTGCACCACGCACAGAGAATTGTAATTTTAAGAGGTTTCAATATTTTCAACATTAAATATTTCGATTTCTAAATGGTGAAGCCTCTTCAAACTTTGCATACACTTTTATGTAACATGGAAGAAGCTTTATTTAGTTTTTCAAAAAAATCGGTTGTAAAATTATTTCGGAATTTTTTTTATTATATAACAAATACAGATTACCTCGGACAATCTTGGATTTAGACTATGTTATTCTTTAGTCAATTTGTAACAACTTTTTTTAATCAACTTGGGCTCGCAAAGCATTTTTTATGTAAGAAAAACTGAAAAGCAACATTTATATTTGACCGTCGCCATACAACGTCCTTAAAATCGTCATACGAAATTCACGAAATTTGACATTGAATAGCCCACATTTTTGGAGCGACACGATTTTTTTTTTTATCGTCAGTTCTGTGCACGTTTTATGTAATTTCTATATTTCGCGCTGACGATCGTTCCCCCGGCTCATGAAAAAAGGCTCGCAAACATATACATATGTATATATTTTAAACTTTATGCAGATACAACACACACGCGATATGTCAAACGAGAGTTATCGAATTTCCATGTAAATTTAAGGCTGAT
Source organism: Hyposoter dolosus (assembly GCA_963921915.1). Lineage (NCBI taxonomy): Eukaryota > Metazoa > Arthropoda > Insecta > Hymenoptera > Ichneumonidae > Hyposoter > Hyposoter dolosus. The sequence continues at coordinate 2,823,287 of OY998138.1, read as the reverse complement.
TGCCGAGCGTCCTATCGGAGATTTGATGAGCGAGCTTTCTCCCTGTATATACACTCGTTGCGCCAATTCAATATTGGCGTATCTTCCTAAAGACTCTTCGCACTGCCCCCTTCTGAACGACGTTTTCACTGTAAACTCGACTCGAGCTATATGATGATAACGCTTCTACATAGACACGAGAATTCACATTCAACGCTACCAACAGCAGCCACAGAACGACCTTCTCACTTCCCCGTACCCTTCGATCGCACCTTCTACACCTTTTTATCATTTCGCCTTCCTCTCCATTTACATAATTCCTCTGTTATCTCGGTGTAAAAAAAACTTTGCACAAAGTCGCAAAGTCGAAATCAAAGTGTGGAAAAGCCTCAGAACCGCTTATAAATAAACTTTGTATTTTCAACTTGACGTAAGCAGATACTACTGTTTCTTATTTTTGATGAATCTTCACAGGAATTAAGCTCATGAATCACAACACGTTTTAGGCTCTATTGCATTTCGATAATTTATTTTTTTTGGGAACCCGAACCAAAAAATCACATTTTTCGTCATATTTTCCACTTTCAAAATTCACAAGCAACTAAATAACGATAATAAATAAAAAATGACTAATTACCAATTCAAAGATAGTTCGAAAACGAAGATAATGAGCGGTAGCTGGAGTGCCAGTTTGTAAAAAAAAAAGTTTTTAGCGATTTTTGTAAGATCAAAGTTTGAAGATTTTGAAAGAAAATGTCAACTTTTCATATTAAGCTTAGCTGTACCTTCTCTCTCTCTGTACTCTCTAAATTTTGGCACTCGATCGTTACCTGCATATAGCGACGAAGCATCGTGGCCAAAGTAAGAGTTTCTCTTCTCTTTTAACGCTGTATACGTTTCTCGGGCCATCGGAGAATTCGTACCAGGTCTAGAATTATTATTACGGGGGCTGCTCTCGTTGGAAAGCCCGCGAGAGATGCTTCGCGTTGCGAGCCGGCGGTCTGCCGGTACGCCCACTTTTGTACGATATGTTTGCGGGCCTTTGAAACTACCCCTACACGTTTTACTGGTCAGTACGAGCTCTTCTTAGATCCCCCTTGGGATCGATATCCAGACTTCCGTTTTACAATTAACTCCCGACACAAAATCGTTCACTTTATCGCTCCCCTCGTCTCCTCGCTATTTCAATGTGCGTCTATACCATCTGCTTTATGTTCTCCAATCAGCTCTGCATACCGCGTATACGCAGGATACATAAATAATTCGGTCGATTTGCACATTAATCTGTCTACATGTTGAGCATTAGATAGATCGAATTTCCGAGTCAATTTGACCGGCGAAAATGATCCTGCTTGGCTTGATGAATTTCGACCACTCCTATTACAGCAGTGCACTCCATTTCAACCATTGCCTCAACCCCCTTAATCCCTGTTCCTATATCTATTTCAATGGAGAATAATATTCGCGGAATTAAAATAGGAGCAGCGAAGCGCGTTCATGCTAGAGCCCCCACTACTCGATCACATTTCGAGTGGGCACTGTTTTGGCATTCGCTTCGATCAACTCATTCTCTCTCGCTCTTGTTCCTCCCTTCTCTGCCTCTTTTAATATTCCATGTGAAGAGGGGCTGGTCCAAATTTCGATCGCCATTTATGTTTGGCAATCTTCTCGCTTTTGTGTGTATATATTCATCCGGAAATATAAAAAAATCAATAATACTTTTTATTCCGAATTTCCACACTTTTTTCTTCCACCGTGTGAACAAATATTTGTGCAATCGATGGATTAGATATGCATCCTTTGTTCCATTATGTCAAAGTTCATAAAGTGTGCTTGTTTTTTGCATCGAATCAGTCACGAGTCGTTTGCGATAAAATTAATTTGTCCAGGCAAATGTATAAACTTGCTGGGACAATGAGTCGGAAAGCCATAAGAGAGAAGGATCATGTGCCAGAGCAATTGGATTTAAAAGCAACGGCGGTAGAAATCTGTACGATATATTTTTCAATCAAACCAATTTGTACGATTGCATTCGATGAAACTGAATTTTTCATCTTTCTTTTATTTCCTATTTGCCATTTAGATATTCGTTGCCCGCGTGCTTGCCTGCTCACATCAATGGGAACCTCACTTTTTTCAACCTAAAAAAAGCTCACTCAATAAATCGTCCCTTGGACGTTCATATCGTTGAATGATTAAATTCAGAAAACGTCCGATCTTTCAACCCACTCCCCAGCTTTTATTTCTTTTTTTTTTTCACGTCCTTTGAAACGAAATAAAAGCCAAGATATCTATAAATTCTACTGCTGCTGCTGCTGCTGCTGCTCCACACATTTCCCATATATTGCTCCTGTTGGCGAGAGAACAACAAAAATTGTTTCTACATACATGCATCTATATATATATATATATATATATACTTCAATACGCATGACCAGCGACGAAGAGTGCGAGAAAAATAACACTGCTTTACATTCTACCAAGAGAACAGTCGTTTCTTGTCTTTTTCTTACTCGAATCGAGAAGTGTGTCTCCTTTCTCGCATCGCGCGATCGGGAATCCAACACCGTTGCCCGATCGATGCTCCCCCAAATCGTACACTGCTCGGATATGCACTGACATTATTTCAGTATACATAGCACTACTAGGCATGAATACATATGAAAATGTATAGACGCACATGTTTATATTGGTACAGTGTGTATGTGCAGCGAAGACACCGGGCGGGAGAAGAGCGGCGGCGCACCCGTTTGGCAGATTATGCACTGCGATGCATAAAGTGCATGCGAAACGAGACTCTCGCTTCGTCGCCCACGAATGCACGAGAATTGCATTCTCCAGAAACGACGTGACACGGCTTACATGAACCACCGAGCAAACGCATTCGCCCGAGCTACGAAACATTCGAAGATGTACCCAAACACATGTTTACCCATAACCTCCCAACACATACTGCACTATTTCGCCCTGTTGCCAAAGTCACGCTCTCTCGTCCTCAAGGGAGAACTAGCTTTCGCGATGCTCAAGTTTTCATCGCTCTCAACGAATTTTCTTCCAGTTTCGACGACTCTAGCGAATCTTTCCTTCCGGTAGTACGAGCCTTTTGAAATATCAAAAAGTATAGTTTGAATTTTGTTGAAAAAGATCGATATTTCATTCGACTAAACGTTTTTTTTAATAATCCCAAAAATTGTGTCATTGCAGCAAAAAATATTCTAGAAAATCTCTTCGGAAGCTAATTTTTCTCGTTCCAATCGTAAATTTTACTGACGATTCCGTTAGAAACCAAATATACTGCCAAAATAACGAACATTTTGAAATTGACCAAAAATATTTAGTTTTTACCGTGCTCAACAAAATATCGTCGATTTTTATCATAAATCGTAACTGTTAATTAACTCGTTGGTCATTGTTTATGTTACAGGTAAGCTAATGACATGCATCCGGTAATTCCGATTACGCAGCACGAGTGAGTAAACTTTTCGTATTATTAAGAGTAGAGCGTACTATATGAAAATTACCGTAGAATGACTCGAGAAGCGACGAAAATAAAATGCACACAGAGTACAGAAGCAGGACTAATGATTCTTCTCGCGGAGTTCGCTCACACTTGCGATACAAATCGACCCGGAAGAGTGCGATCGTCTTTCATCATTAAGAAAACTTTCGACACTCGCAACGAGTCCGCACGTATATGACGTGCACCCTCGCGTTTCTCAAAGTTGGCATTGAGGGCGAGGAGCTCCGTTAGAAATAGCGGAAAAGTAGTAATTCCCGTGTGGAACTCGAGACCCAGTTTTCGGCTAAATATTTGTCTTACTCGGTTCCAACGTTGCTCTTGAGTTTTGGGAGAAACGCAATGAGATTGTAGAATTTTGTGACGACAAACGAATGGAGTAGAGAAGTGCAAGGAGCTCTGGTGGCGCATACAGATAATTGCTGCGAGTTGTTTTATTTTTGTTTGTCTACAAGAGCCGCTCAAAAATCCATTTATAGGCATTTACGGACGTGAGTCGAATGCCAAATTCTAAAAAAAAAAAACACACATACATAATCTCACTGTTGGATTTTAATTCATTGTCAAAAGGTCACCAGAGGTCAAAATGAGCCCGAGCGCAACTTTAAGCTAGAATTACTAAAAGTTATTGGCGCCCGAGAGATGACGGTTGGTCTTCTCTCCAACGTTTCTTTGGCGTGCCCGAAGAAATTTTTTTTTTTTTCACACATTGTCTACTTGCTGATTTTTTTTTCCCCATTTTGAAAATTGGATAAAAATTTTTTGGCATGATATTCTCATTCCGAAAGGTTGAAACTAATATCCTAAATTTTTATGAGTCGTTCGAAACGATACTGGCAACGGGGCAAGCGTTTAATAAACATGGCTGGGGTCATTCCGACCCCGTGTGACCAGTGCGTCATTTCTAGAACGTGTGACCAAATGATTTTTGAAACACGTTGTATATGCAGAGATGGAGGAAGCGGAGGAGTAGTGTGAGCTCGCGAAGCTTAACGCTAATGTGCTTTCCCAGGTGGCCCTGAAACCCTTCGCTCTATAACCATCCTGAAACCAGCTCTCAACCCTCTGAGCTTCTAGGTACAACGCTTCCTCCTGCTCCGTTGGCTGTTCGAACCAGCAGAGGGTTGCCCCCAAGAGGCCCGAGTGAGAGGCGTACATATCTATATTTGCCACTCGTCCTGTCCCTACCTCCGCCTCGACGCAACCGTACAGTTTAGTGCTGGCAACAGCATAACCAGCATCGAGTTTCTGCTGCCGAGTGCGAAAGCCCGGCAACCGGAAGAGGTAAGACAGAGAGGTTAAGGGACAACGTGTCCCTAACGCGTCCGAATATTGCATTAAACTTGCAGCGTGCCCTGGGGCGATAATGCTTCGTCGATAGAGACGATGCGCGCCAGGGTTGGGGCGTTGGCGTCGCCTGCATCGTTAACGCGAATAAATACGCGCAAACTTTGTAACTCTATATACTCAAGAGCTCGCAAGAAACGAGTATCCCGAACACCTCGATGTCGTAGAGTCGCGTGATATCGCGATCTGTAAGTGTTTTATGAATTCTGACAAAAATTTATGAAACTTAACGATTTTCATGGGATATGAAGTGTCGAGATAGAAGATAGAGTTAATATAGTGAAAATTCGTGTATGCAAGCTTCGGGGCAAGCATTATTCGAATAAATGGTGTTGGCTGCAAGACTCGGTGGTGATAGACCGCCCCAGGGATATTAACGTATCGTTACAACGTTATATTAACCGGAGGTGATGTTGGTTGAGTTCGACAGCGTGACGGGAGCGTCCATGGGATTTCCATCGAGGGCCAAAGGGGCGAGAGGGCCGAGTTTGTACAGCACCGACATCCTTGCTGGTAGCAGTCTCTTCTCTGGACCATCACCAAACCTCGTTCTCGCTGCCGCTTGGGCTTGCATGAATCCGGTGGGGAAGACCGAGAGAGAGAGAGAGAGAGAGAGAGAGAGAGAGAGAGCAAGCGATAGTCATATTCTCGTATGTTGCGGTATTCCAACTCCCTCATTGAACACACCGTTGATTCACGCTTGTCGCAGGCCCATATCCGGAACGTACACAATCGGCCGGACAATGCCGCGTGCATTGTAATTACGCAAAGAGGTGGACGGGGCTCTGACAGCGAAGCAGGCTGTGTATATGTATTCGGGGGGAAAGAGAAGAGCGATTTGGCCAGCGAGAGGGGTGGAGCAGGCCAACCCGGTTGAAGGTCCCAAAGGTCTCAATCATCCTCTCTGCTAACCTCGTCCGTGTAATGTTCGATGTAGCGTGGTATGTTACACACGTGTGTCCCCTTCACCCTTTTGACAAGCATTTCACAGAGATATGTTCCAGCTTGCCCGCTTGCCTATCTCGTAATTGTAACCTGTTCGATCTTCCCTCATCCTCACATCTCCCCCTCTTTTTACGATGCTTATTCCGGATTCCTGCTGCGATAAATATCCTCCGCAATCGACCCTTTATCGGACCCCCAATATATACCATTTTCCGATAGTCATCCTCGCCAACTGTTCTGTCTGCGACGAAACCAAACGTATTGTTCAAGTGACGCGGCGAGAGAAACTTTTTCTGAATCATCTTCTCTCAAGTTTTCTCATCCATGCACTTACCGATCCATACTTGCTAACTTTTATCTCATTACTACCGCGGGAGCACAACACGTGTGCACAAACACTAATGCATCTCACCTTCGCTCTGCATATGGACACAAATTACACGTCTGTATGCTCGTCCGTGTTTGCATGTGCATCGGTGACAAGCAAAGGGCACCGCGCGTATGAGCTTCCGAATTTGCAACTTTTCGAATTAAGCCCTTCTGCCTGTTAATCCACTCTTCCTATGTGCTTAAGGGGGTTGTTATATACTACCAGCACCTTGATCCTGTATTCATGGCTATCGCATATATACACATTTGTATTTACATACATTATGAGGTTATAGAGTAGAGTATATTGAGTAGTTGGATAAAATGGGAACGTAGTATAATCGCGTTGGAACTTCAAAACGGTAACGACAGTTGACAAACTTGGACCACGACGATAGAGAGAATGACACACGGGGATGCTGAACGAAAGCAAAAGTAACGATCGTATTCGTGCCAGAGCACTTTTCTAGCTCGACCATAAATGTGGCAAAAAAAAAAAAAAAAAACATGCGTCGTTGGAAAAAGAAAAACGGCACCCTATGGTTCGGAGTGTTTTGATGTTTTACCAAATTTTACACGATCGATTCGTACGCGCCAAGAGTGCCTCTTTATTCTTTTATTTGTATGATTCTTTGCTTTTTTTTCCTCCGTTACTTTCTTTCGAAAAATAATCCTTCGACGTGACAAACCGAGTAACTCTCTTCGGCAGAGTTTGTCTTTCCGTTAGTTATCGGGGAACCGATAAGGGTTGTTTCCTCGCAAGCCTCTTTGTAGAACCACCAGCAGCGTATCGAAACGCGTTTAACCGCTCTCTCTCTCCCTCTCTCGCTGCTTCCAACTCTGTATTAAGGTTTCTACTCGACAAAAGCGGCGATAGTTTCCTCGCGATGAAAGGAAGCGTAAAAGCTCGGTCACTGTGAAGGAAAGGGTTTGTGATCGGAGTGTAAAAAGCGGAAGAGGATTTGGAGAGAATACCAAGAGAAGCAGCAGCAGCAGCAGCAGCAGCAGCAGCAAGAGATCGCGAGCTATACGGGGGTTAAAAGGCCTTTATAGTTCCTCTGACCATATCGAGTTCCGTTGTGGAGGAAATTGTTGAGAGTCTCCTCTTTTGATTCTCTCTCCCAGTTTCTCTATACACACCGCGTATATAAAGTGTTTATATCAGCCAGTCAAAGTCAAACGGACGTATCGCGCATTACTCTCATCCATTAAGTCAATCGAGATACTCCTCTATATGACTTTTGCATTACGAATTGAGCTGTAAACGACAATTGTGTGGATTTCTCGGTAGGGAACGCCTTACCCGCAACACTGACCGTTTAATATATACGAATCGTTTCAACTTTTTATCCGTTTCACTGCTTTCTTCAGTTCAATGCTTTTCCTCATTTTCGCCCGATTTCCTCGATATACAGAGTGTACCGAAAGCGGTCGTGGCGTTTTTAATCTCACGGTCCACATGCCAATCTTTCTGACACTCGGTATAAAAAAGTAAACATCACTGATGATCGCGGAGCTATTGAGCCTTTATTCATCCTTGCATATTCGGTCAATCCCCTGCGGCGATCATCGTCCAACTTACGGAATCGACCAAGCGTGCGAGAAAGGTTGGAAACCGAGGAAGGAAATAAGGGCTGGAGATCAAGCCCCAGGCTCCTCGTAGCGATTTTTGGGCCTCCGACTAAACGATGGAGAACTACAATCATCCACCTCCTCGCGCTTTCTCTTTTATCATTTCTGCCTCTCTTGCGATGTGTATTCTTCGTGCAGGCTACCCCAGGCTTTTCGAGACTTTGAATAAATAATGGCACCCACATAATATCGGGGAGACCCGAAAAGCTGAGGGATCGACCTTCGTACCTCAAAGTATTTCAAGACAAAGATGAGGCCTCCTCGAGCAAACTCAGGATCGGCTGCGAGCGAATTTAATTGTGGCTTTGGAGCAACGCCGCACAATCGTTTGATGATCACGCATACCCCCGAGCTGTACACACTAGCTATCAACTCCCTTAACCAACTTTATGCAACATCTTGCAACGTTCTGTTACAAACCATCACTTTGCTTTGTACTATTTTCGATCCTCAACCATGCGAATGTGCAATTTAATTATCGAATTCTCCAACAGAGTTATTCGAACGATACTACATTCAGGGCTTTGCGTTTTTACCATTATCGACTCATGCCTGCCCCGTTGTCGCATCCTCGTTCCCAAGTTTTTGTCACAGCTATTAGCCTTTCGATAAATGTGGAGCCAATTATTACGAGACGATCATTTAATTATTAAATTAGTCCAGCGATGCATCCAAATTCGTGAACGAAATTCAAACAATAATCTTTTTGTTTGTTTGCTTATAACATTCTCTCGGTAATTTGGATTTTCTACTGATTTATCAATTATCATGCTCTGCAGGCGATTGTTTGCATCATTTCGTTAGAGGAAAATAAATACGAGTCTCGAGGATCTGTGTTAATTAGCCTTTATCGCGCGTTCAGTGTTCGACCTTTTAACGAGTGACGCAAGCTTTTTATTATATACTCGTTGCGAACCATCTGCGATGTGGCATCGAAAGTGGAGTTGACCTTGTGCTTGTCAGCCGGACGAGTATCGATATTTATTTGCACTGAAAATTCAATTTTGTCGAAAAACGTCGATATTTTGTTCAACGTACACGGTAAACTAAATATTTTTGGATAATTTTAAAATTTTCGTAATTTTGACAATATATTTGATTTCTTACGGAAGAACTGAAATGACAAAAATTTGCGTTTCAAGAGACTTTCTAAAATATTTCTTGCTGCAATGACAAAATTTTTGATTTTTCGAAAAAAACGTTTAGTCGAAAACAAAATTTTCTCCTCAGTGTGCAAACAAGTATCGATATATAGATTATATTCAGGTCCCACGAGTTTATACCGTTACCCGGACCAGTTGAAACACAGTTTATCTTTGAGATCGTCGCGAAGGCAATAGCCTGCTGCTCCAAACGACTAATTGATCATTTAACTACAGCAGAGAGTGTGTAGTGCGAAAGTTGGCGCGATGCGATAAACGCGCTCTTCGCTTCGTCACGATGTAATAATTTATTCATTGCCTCGTGGCCTGGAAAATTAAAAACTTTGATCGTTTTGCCGTTACACCAAGCGGAACAGTTATTTCGTTACAATGAGGAGGGCAATATGAGGCAAAAAGCGTGTGTGTCGAGAAAGAAGTGCAAGTACAGCATAAATTTAATGCAGTCGCGTGTCGCTCGTCTGGCAATATCGCGCGCTTCGCGTAATTCTAATTCCTGCACTTTTACGTGCACCAAACTTTCTCAGCTCTCTATTCGTCCTCGTCGCTTTGTACCTCGAGTCTTTTTAAAAATGTCTTTATTATTAATGAGTTCTGATCTGGATTTTACAAACTTATTGAGGTTAAGGTGATCGTCCTCACCTGAAAATGCCATTTTTGACGTTTTATATTGTGACGAAATAGAAACTGCATCAATTGCAGGTTATTCCGCGAGTGTCGGAATTATTTCTCCGCGCGAAGAGACTCGAACGAAGCGCTGGTTCGCCGTACACATAAAGAGCTTGTGCAATTCTGTCGCTTCTCGCGTTTCTCTCTCAAGCACATCACGGCCATTACTCGTCGCGCGATAAAATCTCGCGCTTTTCGCGCCAAGATATTTCAGCCACGTTTTCCCTGACGCGCGGTGCTGTTCTCGCTGCTGCACCGCAACGGGACCATTGTCGCTTGTGGTACATGCAGCAAAAGCATGCAGACACGAGAAGAAGCGAAAATGAGGGAGAAAAATGCGTTACGAGTAAGCAAAACGTCGTTTTGGTTTTGGCCAATTCTTCGTGGCAGCTCGCGACATCAATCTTTTCGCAAGCTCCATAAACATTCACACATTTATGTTACGCATAAACGAACAAACAACTAAAAATTACTTGAATCTGATTTTACATGCTTCGTCATTTCACATCCAACCAACGCCCAGCCCCGGCTGATTTTCTTCTCGTTTCAACTACGAAAGTGTCGCTCACCTTGCTCGAACGCGTTCATCGGCTTAAGGACGTTCTATGCTAAATTTTATGTCGATAGAATTCCTTCAAATTTGCACCACGCACAGAGAATTGTAATTTTAAGAGGTTTCACCATGTAGAAGTCGAGATATTTATTTATAAAAATCACAATTTTCAGCAGTTTCTCATGAGAGCGTGTGTGTTAAAAATTGCAATTTTCAACATTAAATATTTCGGTTTCAAAATGGTGGAGCCTCTTAAAACTTTGCATACACTTTTATGTAACATCGAAGAAGCTTTATTTAGTTTTTCAAAAAAATGCGTCGTAAATTTTTTTCGAAATTTTGTTTATTATACAACAAATACAGATTACCTCGGACAATCTTGGATTTAGAGTACGTTGTTCTTTAGACAATTTGTAACAACTTTTTTTAACCAACTTAGGCTCGCAAAGCATTTTGTATGTAAGAAAAACTGAAAAGAAAAATTTATATTGGACCGTCGCCATACAAAGTCCTTAACTTGTTTTCGCGTCATACTGACACGAGCTGAGTACGAAACTTTGGTCGTCTAGACGCACATTCTACCATCTGCAAGAGACGCGGCCGAAGCTCGTAACCACCGAGGGGCAGAAGGGCCTAAGGTTCGAACGTTCAACATACACGTTTGGCACAATTACGTCACTTTCGTCTCGTAGGCTCAACATACACATGTGTATGCATGTGAACGCAAGTCTCGACTGCGAGGAAAACACGAGGATTGGAGCTCGTCTATCGCACGGTCTGTCTCTTCATTACGATGAAACTGACAGCCTCGTGCCTTCGTACATATTGCTCCCCTGGCAGCTTCACCCTGTGGGCCACCCCCGAAATTCCTCGAGAAAACTTATAGGCTATGGGACGAAGCTACGCGAAACGTCAGATGGAAGTAAAATAGGGAGTGGAGCAGTTGATATGATGTCGAAATTATTTAATCCGGAGAGAAGGAGGAGTTTTCCTCGAGCGCAGCAGGGAACCTCGTGAAATATGCACATACATGCAAATTTGCTTCTGCACTTAATCCCGCGCCCTTGCTCTCTCAATAACCTGTAACAAACTTGTCCTTCTTGCGCGCATAATCAGGAGGAAAGACTTCAAACGGAGTCTAGAAATTATTTCTTCAGCCACGCAAAGTTTTAGGAGCCTCTTTTCCTTGCAGACTTGTGCAGTCGTATCGACCATATATTACCACGAGGTCACAAGTTCATTTTCCATTCTCGCAGACGACGAAAAGAGCAAAGAACTGTAAAGTTTTATTTTTAAAAAAAATTTATTTCGCGTTTTGTTACTTGCTTCGTCTTCCTGGACTCGAATATCCACGACAGGACAAAAGAGCACGCAGGTAATAGATACGAGGATATAATGATGAAAAAAAAAGAGTGAATAGGTGGGGCAGGTCCGCGAAAAAGGCGTGCAAGAGCTACAGGTAGATTTTCACTGTTCTCTGCGGAGAAAGGGCGACAGAGAAGGCTCAGCATTGCTTCACACCTTGCCCATGCTCCGAGGTGATACCTGAGAACTCGTTGTTCCAGAACTGTGAATCTGTCTTTGTGTTTATGCACGTGTGTTCGTGTCAACACGCGTGCATCTCTCTCTCTCTCTCTCTCTCTCTATTGCTCCCTTTCACGCATGCACAATAGCCCACAATGAAGACTCCCGAGACAACGGAGACGGTATTGGCTGGATACACAATCGGAGTGTAAATAGGTGATGTATAATATATGGGTCTTTTCGACCCAGTACCCACACAATTTCCGACATCAAAATTGCCATTTTTTTCGATTATCGCCCTCGCCTCGAAATTCATTCAAATTTTGACTGATATTAGGTTTAGGTATAGGTTTGAATGACGTTTTTTTAATTACTCGGGAATTTCAGATAAAATTCTGTCGATCATTGTTGAAAAAAAGATAAAAATACTTGGAGAACTCGAGTGTTTCGTACACAGAGAGAAAAATCTGTTAAAAATCATCGTGATGTAAAAGTCACGGGATGCAATATTTATAGATGCATGTTACAAAAATTACAGGTTTTTTATAAAAAAAAATTATTATCTTGCTTAGAAAAAAATGCATTTCGCAGCATAAAATTAAAAATGTGACAAAGAATTTTTCTGATCAGTTCTCGCATAACGTTTATTAGAAAGTACGTTAATTTTTTCCAGGACCCCTATAAAAATTACAAGTTTTCTCTCTCTGTGTATCTGATAAAAAATATTCTGACGGATCGAAAAAAATGGTTGATTCGGCAGACTTGTTGTTATTTCATTCCGCATGGAATGTCCGCTGCGTTACAAACTCGGTTCGTGTACGTTAGTTAACAGGAGACCGAGAGCGTGTAGCGTACAATTCACGCATACGCGACCCGCGAGCACGAATGTCTCTGCGTATTATGAGCACAAGTAAAAGTTGATACAGGACTTTGTTTCGAAGAAATTCCCCATAAGTGGAACAAACAATAGTTTCGTTTCCTTGATTCGAGGTCGCCTCTCCGTATAATCGTTTACTTTTTCGAAACGCCTATTTATCGGACAAGTTTGATATTTTCAAAAGTGCATCATGGGCAGCGATGAATCTTGAAGTGGAAAACATCGAATTGCGCTACGATGGAAAGCATTTTGGTGGGGAAATTTACAGCAGCTTATCTGTACGTGCATGGCTTTTAGTACGACAATGCGATATCGAATTGACAGTCGTATATCCCGACTAACACCGTTCGTGATTTGCCGATATTCCTGACGAGCCACTAGGATCAAAACGCCATTACAGTGATTGTCAAGATCCGGTGATCATTGCTGGCCCGTGGTGAATGGCCTCTGAATCTTTGGCACAGATAAAGCAGGCCATCTATGTATATAACTGTAATTAATCAATTGACGTTTGACGTTTCCTTCAAAATCCATTCAATGGATCAAATCAAATTCATCATTCAGTCTTGTGGCAGATTTGACGTTTGAATCTCCGGATCTTGATTTTTTTTTCCAAGATTCAATGCACAGTGTTCGCGGTTCCGATGATCGATGATTAAGCATCGATCTGTATACGCGAATGACAGGCTCGTAAATTATTTCGTTTGTGCCAATTTTGATTATCGACCTTGCTGCTGCGAAGCTAAATCTTTTCCCGCACCTTTAACCCTTAATGGTCACGTGGGGTTCATTTTACCCCAGCCGCTTTCGACCGACGATACGTAATAGAAATTTTGAGAAAATGGAACTTGTGACAGCCTCTATCGGTAGTTTGAATCTTCTGGTAGGGAGCCTCGTCGTTATTATATTTGAAAGGGCCCGTCAGTTCAGTTTTGGAAGCCATAGGAAGCAGACGGTGTAAAACCTGGGGTATACTTTTTGGAGAGGTCGCTAATTTAACCACTTCCCCCTGAAAGCTTGCTATTTCAGACTTAGGAAACGATTTTTTTTTTTTTTTTAAATTGAAAATTACAATTTCTGCATCATCTTTCGAAAAAAAAAGTCATTTTTGCAGAAATGTTTTTTTTTCATCATTTTTTTTTATATTCAAAATTGCAAGAATTAAGAACAATAATCGCGTGGTCGTTACTCAATGGTTGAAAATATATTGTAGTATTTTTATTTTATTTTCTTTAACGATTTTGCAACTATTCCGATGTCTTCCGAAGTGAGTGGGGTTGATGACACCCCCTATGACTATTACGTCACAATCTGGAGGTGTGGCTATTAAGGCTTAAAGAAAAAGTCTCGCTATCGAACGGTCGCACAGAAATAGCGCAAAATTTATTTCAGCCATTAATTACGTAAATTTTTAAAAGGCTCTGCTCAAAATTCCCAAATAACACAAAATTTCCTACGGTCGATGCGATAGGAAAGCCTTTGCTGGTTTGCTCAGCGTATAGAAATCGCTGTAACCATTCAACTTCGTGTTGCGTTAACTGCACCTTTGCTGATATAATCCGCCCACGCATTCCGCGTTCTCTCTCGCTGCCTCGCTGTCTGCATCCAGTACTGGAACGCTGCACGGGAAGAGCGTTAAAGCGCGTGTACGCGCGACTATTACCGCATGCAGGGGCAACGTCGTGCCACAGAGATAGGAGAACATACGCGTGGACGCATGAATCTGCGGATCGGGTTTGGTGAAATACGCGGGCTCACGAGCCCATGTGATTCAATGTTTTCTCTCTCTCTCTCTCTCTCCAGGATTATTCGGTGTGCCGGGAGAGTGCATGCAATGAATATACGAATTTTCATGGGCGGTGCTTGGCACGAACTTTTGGGCCAATCTTTCCATCCTCGCGTCTGCGTTCATTTTTAAATCGATCACAATATATTTTTACTTTCACACTAAACGTTTTTTTTTTAAGCATCCCAAAGATTGTGTCATTGCAGCAAGAAATATTCTAGAAGGTCTCTTCGGACGCAAATTTTTGTCGATTCAATCGTAAATTTCGCTGACGATTCCGTTAGAAACCAAATTTCCTGCCAAAATAACGAACATTTTTAAATTATCCAAAAATATTTAGTTTACCGCGTTCAACAAAAAATCAACGATTTTTAACAAAATTTCATTTCAAGTGCAAGGATCGCATTATCGCATTCTTACGACAGAGTCTTACAGCCTGGAAGCAGATTAAAGTTTTTACTGGCAACGCGCAAAAACGAAATGTCACGAAACGTGTATTGAAGAAGAAAAAAGTTGGTTTTCCTTCGTTTCGAACGAGAAAATGTGCGTTTTGTATAAAAATTCAATGTCTTTTATGGACACGGAATTGGGAACGACAGCAGAGCGTAAAAAAAAAGAAAAGAAAACGAAGAAAAGAGTGTTTGAAATCCTGAGAGGACGAGGGTTAGACGCAGGTCGAATTGTCATCCTGGAATATGTCTCATGTATACATAAACATAACAAAGTACATATATGCTTCATGAAGCAGTGGACTTGTATATGATCGATAGGGTCGATAAGCCCGAACCGCGTATATATCCTCGGGGACACATATCCTGTCCCCGTACGCGGGGCTTCTCCGCTCCTTTCGTTACCCATAAATTCTATGGGAACGCGCCCTACACACATATGCCATATTCATACATTTATATGACGACGCGTTTACCGCGTCACGATTTTTCCACCTTGTCGCGTCTTCGACACGTTTTTTTTTCACTTTTTCTCCCCCTCCCCCCTCTCTCGTCCTTCGCATCTTCCTTTAATCATAGTTTTGGCCTTGCGCCAGAATCCGGATGAGGATTTTGCAGGATATACGTCGAGTATTTATATACAAGCTCGGTATATGCGTTTGCCAAGCACTCGGTTATGTTATAGCCTCGCGACCGCATAAACGACGACGACGACGGGACAACAGGGTCAGATACGATAACAAAAAATATATAGAGAATATCATAGATATACGAGGATGAAAACCTTTTATACCAAATAGTATCATTACCGTTATTATTATTATTATTATTATTATTATTATACGTACATAGACTGTGTTTATGGAGTAGATTTTATGTAGTGTACCGGAATGGCGAACACACGCCATATGTAACTTGGAAAATGTTCTCTCCGTTCGGTCGTGGTTTCCGAGCCACTGGATTCTTCTGTTTCTTCTCGTTGATGCTACCTGAAGTAATTGTGTCTCGCATCAAGGACAGATAATCTTTAAAAGACTCGATGGCAAGTCGGAGGAATCGTTCAGGCAGAAGACCAAGATTTGTTGGGAATCAAAGTCTTGAGGTTTTTGCTCTTGGTCGTTGTCAGCGCGTTTATTCTTCTTGTAGCGATATCAACGGATTAGATAAGGGCAATGGAACTCGTAGGAAAATTCTTGAGATTCATGAACGAAGCGATAACCGAGCTGCTCGTATATCCTCTGGGGAATGGATTCACGTATGTTCCTCTCGCTTTACGTTGTATTTTCTGGAATGACATGGAGATGCGCGAGAATGGATAGTACAAGTGGAAAGTCAGTTTGATTACGTGCACGTTTGTGGATGTTTATTATGAGGGTGTGCGTTTGCGTTTCTGTATTAAGAGAGTCTACTCTCTGCTTCACGCTCTTCTTCTCGCGCCTCATGGGAATTCTCGACTTAGTGCGCCGGAAACGAGGGATGTAATATTAAGGCGGCCACGAAAGATCATGCCCTTCTCGCTCATCTTCTCTTCTCTCGCCTGTTTTACACGCGGTATATATATGTACCTCGGTACATAGAGCTATATACATACGTTATCTTTGTGCAAAGTTCTCTTGAAATCGCGCGTCTCTCGTTCTTCACAGTGGCCAGCTTTGCGCCGGGAAATATATATTACCAGACGTTTTGCACATGAACGCAAGAACAACGCAAAAAAAAACACACGCAACATTATCAAGTTTTACACTGAAAGTAAAATTTTGTTGAAAAAGATCGATATTTTGTTGGATACGTTTGAATAAACTTTTTTTTTAATAATCCCAAAAAATCGTGTCATTGCAGCAAGAAATATTCTAGAAAGTCTTTTCGGACGCAAATTTTTGTCGATTCAATCGTAAATTTCGCTGACGATCCCGTTAGAAACCAAATTTACTGCCAAAATTACGAAAATTTTGAAATTATCCAAAAATATTCGACGTTTTTCGACAAAATTTCACTTTCAGTGTAGGAAACGGTATTTCAGGTACAAACTCCGAACCAACAAATACGTTGAATAATATATACGAGCGATGCAACTCTGGAGATATATATATTCGATGGCACGAAGAATTAGTGATCATGCAATCTTCCTCGGCCCCGATATTCTTCGCGGAATGAGGCAATTTAAATGCTATGCAAAAAAGTTGTCTTTAATTAAGAGCAGACTTTAATTCGTATACCAGCTGCTCTCGCGGTTTGGCCAAAGTACGCAAGGAAATAGAGTCAGGGGCGGCACCGCACTCGTTGACTTACAAACGACCGGCTGCATGATCACTGATGCTGCTGTACCGTCATTATCAAAATATGTATATACTTTCAGTCTCATAAGTTTTACGACGCACCTCGTAACTTTCGTCTACAATTAACCCTAGGACGGTAACCTGGGGTCAAAAACGACCCCGTTTTTGACTAATTTTTTGGATTCGAGCAAAATTGCGCTTTTTCGTTAAATTTTACCGGAGCAGATATGAATCTTTAAGGATTTCGATACTGCTACGTGCTTTTTCTCGTATTTTTCAGGCTTTTTTCGAAAAAATTCCCTGGAGTCTTTCCAGACAAGTTCTCCATCTGACTTTGTTATTTTTTCTCTAATCTCTTGACGCCACAAATTTTCTTATAACTCTCGTAACCCGTAATCTTTCTATGAATTCCGAATATATTTTAATCTTTATCTCTCTGATTTTCCGAGCGAATATTCATATCTCACTGGCGTCGATTTTGTCCTGATTTCAAAGCGTCACAGTTTAACCTTCTTTTTAGCCTTTTCTCTCTCTCTCTCTTGCTCTCGCCCCCCCCCTTTCTCTCCTTCTCTCTTCTCCATATACGCCACGTCGCACTTCAACTCATATTCGCTTTTTGTCCAACTACTTTCCTCCCTCGAGAGCCCATCGGCTTTCCGCTTCCTCCCTAATTAGATCTGGGACTCTGGTCCGCCATATATCTCGCCCTCTTCATCTCGGTTGCCTTCTCTCGTAATAATTAGTTTAAATGCCCTAATTAATATATCCCGTGTTTTACTTTCGCGTTAACTACGTCCCTTTCCTCCACCATATCCTTTCATACTCGTTCCGCGTATACACACTTTTTCATCGACGTGTACAAGTCGAACGAACGAACACACACACACACACACACACGTGTTTATTAAAACGATGACCTTGCACGAGGATGATGATACTTTGACCTCTCTTCCTTCTGTGTCCTCTCTTCCGCGAGCTCATTCGGTGTCTGATGGCGGAAGAATTATAATAATGAGATTTGATTTTTTTCAAATTTTTAAACAATAACTTTTGAAAATGCACCATGAACTTGATTGGCGAACGTACTGTAGTTTGTGACACACAACCACGACAAAGGAAGCGTTTTAGGAGGTAAGGGCCCATGGAGAAATTTGTTGTGGTCCCAGCAGCACCCACGACTTTATTGAAGCTCGAGCGCACACGAAGCCTGTCTGATGCAGTCTCGATTACCAAAGACCTCGTGTCTTCTGCTCGCTGGCGATAAATATCAGGAGCCAATAATTTCTCGGCCTACATAACATCGCTTCCGATTTTTTTTTTCAATTATAAACGTTCAATTTCTAGTTCGTTTTTTTTTTGTCTACGTCTTTCGTTCGTCAAAGCTCGACGATCTGCTGAGAGAAAGAAAAAAAAAGAGTTTTGTGGGATTCTTTCGAAGGCGCGTTCTCCAGAGTTTCTTTTGCGAATCTCTCTCCAACGGCTCCGTCAAAGCGCGTTTCAATTAATCACATCAAAGACATTTCCAACGTGTGTGTCCGCTCGACCGGTGAATCGCGAGGTAGTGTTACATACTCACTTTGCCAAGGTTTCGAGCGAGGATTCCATTACATTCGTTTCTCGCTGATGGGATTTCTTTTTTATCTCGTGTTCTCTCTTCCTCTTTCTCTCGCCGTCTCATCTTCCTGCCTCCACCATTGCGGATGCGGCGCGCCTTCTTCTTCTACTATATCCTGCAAAAGCCACCGGGCGAGAAGAACAAAAAAAGAAAGAATCTCATCGAGTGTTCTATCGCGGAGCTGCGAAATCGTCGAGAGTGTTAACGTGCGGCTGGCGCCGCTGCCAGATCACGAGGGAACGATGAGTATATTCGTGAAATTGGAAACGTTTGTAGAGCATCCCTCTATATAGTTTCGCGTGCTCTTCCAACAGAAGGTCTTAACTTTTGGCAACTGGAACGTCCGAGCGAGGAGCTCGAGCCTTTACGGTTTTCGGCAATCGATTTTTTTCTACCACATGGTTGAGACTCATGGTTCCCTAGCTCAGTAAATCCTGGTGGTGTCGTGTGGATGTTCGATTGGAAGTCGACGCGAATTAGTTCGTTAGATTCTTTCCTATCCGCAGAATCCCCAGAGTATCGCGTCTCATTCGATTATAGTAATCCTTTTTTTTCCAACAACTAAAACGAGGTGATTGAAAGCTCCGACAAAGGTGACTAGGCCTTTCGAATCCATTTTTACTTCCAAGCAAATTTCATCAATTCCCGCACTGCTCTCCGCTCCTCGCTCTCCTTATTTTTCTTCCTGCCGAAAAAAGGGCTAAGTAACTCTCGCGGAAAAAAGATAAGGATTGTGTTTATTCTGTAGTGCGCGGAGAGACAGAGAGCCCCCGAAAGGGTACAGAGCGCGTGAGACACCACTCGGTAGTAAGTTTGTAAAATAAGCGAAAGGGTGAAAGACAAAAGAGATGAGAGTGCTAAGTGAAAAAGAGAGCGATATCATTGGTGAAGACAGTGGAGCACGCCGGAGCAAGTAAATCGGATAAATGCGATTCCTTTGCTGCCTTAGACCCTTATTTCGCCTGATTTTCTTTTTCTCCTTTTCCTCTGGAGCCACGAAACGAGCTTGGCTGTTGGGTGTGGCCAAGGGTGAGCTCTATAAGTGTAAAAGAGTGAGAAACTTCAAGTTGAAATGTTTGCCAGCAACCGAGCTTGAATTCTTAACCTCGAGTACATACGCCCAAGCCTTTTGCCAGATTCTCAAGCACTTTCGGAGCAGAGAGCGAGACCAGGCGCTCGGGAGAGGGGGAAACAAGAATGAGAGGATAGCTCTCTCAGCCAGAGTGTCGAGCCTGCCGCCCCGTATCTACTTTCACAAAATTCTTGTCTTCCTGTCTCTCTCCCCTGCTCCGTGCTTTCCAACCCCTTCGAAGAAGTCATCTCCTTTTGCCTCCCTCTCAACGCCACTCGTTTTCTCACGCCTTCTCGCGAAAACCAACCTACTCAGCCCCTCGCTTCTCTTTCCTGCTGCACTCACTGCAAAGTGCCCTCGTTTTTTTTTCTCGTAGTTTCTCCTCCCGCGATTTTGACTCTATTTTCCTTTCTCCCGCGTTCTCTCTCTCTCCCGCACCCAAGGCACTTGGATGCACGAGTTTCTCTCCGCAAGTTCGAGTTTATATCTCTCGAACTCTCGCGAAGATCGCGTGAATCTCGTACGAGAACCAGCGAGATATCGGTTTATACACTTTCCCGATTCGTTATTTCACGGAATTTGCCTCGTCCGTTGCTCCCAATTCTCGTTCTGACATTTTTCTCGATATTTCAATATTCCTTCCTGAACCCCTTTGAGGGATAGAAACCCTTTGGGGAATAATTAATTTTTTTCGAATTTGATTTATTAATTGTATTTGCACTTTTCATTTACGGTTTTTTTTTTTATTCTTTTAAAGATCGATTGTGTTTTTTTGTGCTAGGAATTCTTTTCGCCTGACAGACTGCATCGTGAAAAAAAAATAAATGCAACCGTGGCCGGTTAAATATTCACGTTATTATTTGCCAAATATAAAAATATCTTTTCCAGTTACGGTTGGATTAAAATAATATCAAACTCGTGCACGGAGGTGAACCAGCGCAGTCTGCGACCGTTTTTAGCCACTCGATATTTTTTATTCACCCTCGTACAGCAATTTTTTCATTCATCTTGCAACTCGCATGAAAAATCATTCGAAATTGGAAATTTGTAAAAATAATGATCCGCCCGAACGATTCCATGAAAATTTTATTGAAACGCCGAAATCTGGCCTTTGTCAGGGGCGAACTTCTGCTCGATTTATTTCTCTACAAATATAAAATATAATTGTGACCACTATTTTTTGTTTTGATCCGTTAACTGTTACAAAATTGAGGTGTACATTTTTTGACTGCTCCACATTCTCCGCAACGTCATGCGTAGACGGAGCAATAAATCGTCACTGCGTTATTTTTTGTTCGGCTATATGCGACAATTTTCACAGCAACCCAAGCACCCCGAAGCTTTTCCGTAAGGGAGATCGAGGCAAAATGGGACACCGAAATGACGAGAAAACGCTGAAAAAGAAAAAAAAACGAGGAGTTTTCTTGTTGAAATGGTGAAAATAAATAAATCCGTTGCAACGACCAACATTTTCGATTTTCTCGAAAGTATCCAATTCCGTTTTTCTGCTGTTCCATTTTGCACCCGGCGCCTCTTTACTCTCGCGAGTAAATACGTTGAAACCATTAGTAGTACGAAAAGCGTTGGTGACGACCGCGTTGGTTACACGCCCGAATAGAACGTAGCTTATGGCACAGTAGTGCGAATGCTGAAATGGTCAGACACGTTAATACTACTTGCTACGTCCCGCTGTGAATTTTCTCGCTCTATGTCGCCGGTGGCATATTCTCTTCCACTTGCGTTGCTCACTCAACCCGCAACGTGCGAGCCAACATTTTCGCCACTTTAAATGCTCACTCCCGCACTCTGGATTTATTTTCTCGTTTGCTTTTTGCATCTTTACATTTGTCTCTTTTGTCATCGTTCTCCACAACATTTAGCCACTTTATTATTTTTTTTTCTTGTCTTCATTTTATTTCCCTGTTTCTTGATATACTTTTTGCATAAATTTAAAACTTTTTCACCTCCCTCATTCGACTATCTCCACGCGCTCTTTTTCGTCTCGTCTCTCTTGAGAGCTTGACGCATAAGACGACAAGATTGCATTTTCGTGGAGACCAAGTGTTTGCACATCTCGAGAGGGGTACTCGACCGACACCACGCCCATGCATCCCCATCCATCTCTATAGAACCATTATCCCAAATGCCATGTGGACGTGCTCGTGTTGGCAAGACTCACGATATTACGAAAGGGACGAACTAAACTATACAGAGGAATCTTGTGACTGCCAGAGAAAACCAGGAACGCGGAGCTACAATATGTGTTGTCAGCCGCGAGTCGCAGAATACGAACAGTCGAAGAAACTTCCGCGGTCACCCGAGACTAAGAAAACGTGTTTGCCTATTTTGCTAAATAAACTTTTGTCCACTTTATCGTAACTTTACAAATTCAGACACGAGGCAAAACGAGAGATTGCAACCAACGGATTCGGATCTATACCGAGAGTTTGGTTTTGTCTTTCTTCACTGTTACGAATTTACTCAAAGTTTCTAATTATAATTTCGTTTTGTACATCTATTTGGAGTTTCTACAATTTTTATGTCTTTCGAATTTGGTTAATTCGAGGATCTAATTGAATTTATCTCAAATTGAGATCGTTTCGTAATAATTTCATTTTCGATGCCCCGAATGTGGATTAACTGTCCGAACGTCTGGACATTTACCCGATAAATCATTTGAATTAGTAACAATCTCGTTTCTGATCGTATCGTATCTTCAATTTTGTACGAATGTGCCAATCCTGGAAGCGACACTTCGGATTATTATAACGATGATATTTTCGTACCGTCTAGAAATTAAACAAAAATTATAAACCGAGACGTCGCTGCTCCGAAAACGTGTGTGGGATTTCTTCTCAATGAAACGCATCGGCAGAAAATTTCTTGGCGTCTCCGCGTCCAAATTTTCGATCATTCATGTTTTTTTTTCTTTTTTTTTCTATGAATTATTTTTATTTTAGTTCTTAGAGAATTCAAGATGAAATTTAGTGAATGCTTGCACGAGCAAAATCCTCCAATATATTTACACCTTTGTGTCGTTCCCACGGATTACGAGGAAGGCGCTCCAGAGAAGGAAAAAAAAAAAAAAACAGAATGGGGATGTGCCATGGCGTGAGGTACTGAAACGATATTACGTTTGTGGGTTCCAACGAGCACCCATTCCCGCGTTGCTATGGTCATCTTTCTTCCTCGGAAAACTAATATACGAGGCGATTTTCTACCGCAACGAGATTCCCCTTTTCTCACGGCGTTCTCATTTTATTTTACCTTTTTTCGATTAACATTATTATCACGATAACTGTTATTATTTCCTGCTATGGAGTATAAAATTCTCGACGGATGTATTCGATGGGTTTGCTCGCCCCGAAATGATTTCTTGAAAAAACGTTTTGAGCGATTTTCCTGGTTTTGATGTTTCGTAGGATTATGAGTGGAGTATCCACGATGGCCTAATTCTCTCCTGAGTTATTTAAAAGTAACAATAATAATTTTACTGTCACTTGCATGCTTGACAGGGAGAGAATTGCCTCGAAATTTTATCGAGCCATCTGACAAAAAGATTTCACGAAACTTGCTGCGTTCAATCCTTTCTCCGTCATTCTTCGTTCTCGGTTCGCTCGCGTACAAATCATTCCTCGACGAACTTGCAGGCGGGCCAAGTTTGCCACGCCAGACCGTGCAACTACCAGGCCACGCATTCGTTGTTCCGTTAAATTGGAATGATAAAGCGTACATATCCGAATAGATTTATCTCGCGAGTGTGTTCCTCCAACATTTCGTTCAACGTCGTGGGCCTTATGCTCAATGTCAAACTCTGGTACGTGCGTTCCAATAATTTTGCTTGGCAGGCAAATGCTATTTCGCGGTTTCTCTCTTTTTCACTCAATCCTCCAGTTGACAAATTTTTATTCGTTATTCAAAATAATCGAACAAGTGTTTGATAGAAAGAAAAAGCGTCACGACATTCTCAACGATGAAGGATTTTCATTCGGTAAATATAATTTATTGAAGCGGAGTGTGTTTTCCTTAATTGGCGACCCTCACGAGTCTGCTGTGGAGGTTGAAGAATTGGTAGGCCGAACGTAATCGATGACGCACTGAAAATCCCAATAGGAAAATGAACATTTGACGAAACTTTACTCTCTCCCTCTTTCCGGAAAGTTTCTATATAGTACACGATATGTAACAATCCGTAGCGCACTTGAACCGGAAGCTAAGCGATGAATATTCTCGGTTCGTTAAAGTTCACTTTTCCTGGAGTACACGTGGTAATTGGCTCGTTTTTTGCCAGCCCCTTCAAACTTGTGCTCCATGCCTCTTTTGCTCGCCTGATTGATAGAGTTCCACGTGTGCGCGGATTCAGAGCTTACTACTTTTTTTTTATTCTTTAATATTCATCAACATTTTTCTACGCTGTTCAGAACATTTATGAGGCTTGTAACTTTGCCCTTTGCTCTCGTTGAATGATATTTTGATTTTTCGTACAATCGGAACTCCTACAACTTTAGCTACAGCAGTTGGCAATAACCATAAACTTAACCGCGATGTCGTCTCCATTCTCGTTACACGGATGGGGCTTTCGCATGCGCGTCTGGCTAAGAGGGCAGAGGTTTCGGGGTTTGAAGAGTCAGCATATAAGGGTGAGAAGCTTTGAAAAGCGACTCGGGACACGTGCGATGTCGAACTTGCATGCATATGCTCGCGCGGTCAACCGGAATAGACAGCAGCAGCATGAGATTTATGGTCACCAGAGTATTTCAAACAGCCCATAACGAGCGCACTTTCTCGAAAAGTTCTCAATTCAAACAAAACTTTATATCAAGCCTAGAACGGCAGTCTTTTTTTCACGTATTTTCACGTTTTTCACGTAATTTTGAAAAATTCATATCTCTTTGAATTTTGATTAAAGTCAAAAAACTAGTCAAAAATGCGGTAAACTGATAAAAAAAACTGGTGAACGAAGGGAGAAAGGGCGCCTGGGTCGTTTTTGATCCTAGGTTACCGTTCTAGGGTTAACAAATATTCAAGAAAATAGATTTCGTACTGAACGTCACTAACGCCGATCACTAGGACTCCAAAAATGTTCATCTCCACCGTGGTGACTGCTCAATATTTATTATCGTTCTTTGCCGATGGATAAATTGTTGTTAACTCAAACTATATATACATGAAAAATTTTTCATCCTATTTATGACGTGAAATTGAGCGCTTTATTGCCAGTGAAAATAAATCTCTAATGCATGGCATCTCGTCAGAGTGTCGATAAAGCTGTCAGTATAACTCAACGGATTTCATTTTCCAAGAGTTATTGAAATAGTGCGCACCATGTTGAATACACACAAACATTTAAATTATCCTTAATTTGAAAAGCCCTTCTGTTGGCGTGTGCCGACTCACACGGAAACACAAAACCTTGATGAGTGACGAGCCAGAGCCTGATGCATCCTTGCTTCGTGGGCAGTGCACACAGAATTGCACAAACATCGACGACGAAGGTACCGCGCGCAGATCTATCTCTCTATATATCTCTGGCCGTGTGTTTCCCGTTGGTTTTCGTATACTCATGAATTTCGACAGTCCTCGAATCAACTGGCCGCCAAGCTTGTACAGCACATATATGTATATCCTTCAAACCCGCTGATTCGAGGAGGGAACGGGCACGAGGGACTCAAAATCATGGATACGCGAGGACGAGAAGCCGAGACGCGCTTCTGAACTAGCTGTAGCGGCCTTTGCCGAACTCGAAAAATACATGCAAGATCTTTACATATAGTCGTACAGGGATGACGGACGGTGGAAGCTTAAGGGGGATATGCACGAGTCGACCAACGCGCGCGCGGTAACTTTGTCCCGTTCGTGCGGTTCGTATCTATCGCTCGGTTTCTGCTCCTTCAGTTCGAGGACTTTTCGCTACCAAAAGCAGGTTCTCTCTTGCGTTAAGGGTACGAGCAAACCTTGATCTAGGGAGAGAGTCAAGCTGCTGGAGAGAACGAGAGGCTCTGGCGCCGAGGATTTGCAAACAGACCGGTCACCACACGAGACGGCGAGAGTCGAGGAGAACCTGTAACGAGATACTCCATCGTTGGGCAAAACAACCATGCAGCAGTTCACGATTACATGTACACGATTTGTCTATGCACGTATTTATGTTTGTACGTATTAGACGCGAATCGAGCATAGCAAAGCAGAGCTCAGAGCATCGGGAATACAGCTGTGTGTGTGTGTGTGTGTGTGTGTGTGTGTGTGTGTGTGTGTGTGTGTGTGTGTGTGTGTGTGTGTGTGTCGGGGTGAAGAGTCGGGGAGATACACGAGGAAGGATCGACGGATCACGGTTTATTTGTCGATCTCTCTGGCTCGTATCTATGCTGGCCAGAGATTCCAACGGGCACTAGTAATTTGCTTCGAGTCACGGAACCCAAGCAACCACGCGAATACGATCCTTTGGCGGGGTGAGCGAGCTTTTAAATTGTAGGTCGATCTAAGTGTACATCTCGGTGGAATAATCCAACGATAGTTCAATCGTCGATAAGTTTTCAATCAACGTCCAATTGTTGCGAACCTACGAGCCAAACGTCAAATATTAAGGAGCCTCTCGGAGTAAATAGCTTTGCAGAGGTTGTGTTGGAAACATCAAGCTCTGCGAGCAGAATTAAAAATAATCGCAGCGCTCTATGAAATTAAGGACCCAAAGCGTTCTCGTAGTTTCTGAAATTTTTCTTACGCCGTCGCATGTCAACGTCGTAACGGATTCGTTCGTTCACGTATTTTTATGAACTCTTCAAGTAGAAACTGTTTCCCTCCATTTTATATTGTCCAGGTTCATAAAACTGGAATGGGACTGAATGTAACGAGTTATTTATATACGTTGGAAATACAACACACGTTGGTAGCGATGCAAAAGCACCAAAGACGACTTTGATATACGACACTGTCACATTTCACTTGTTCTACGATCGACCATCCGATTTTTCTTTCCCACTCGAATGCTCACATACCGGGTGCTCTCCACGAATGCAACGACTGCTCGGTATTACTGCGAGCATTCTCAAAATCGATCCCACGAATTGCCTGAATTTTTTGCTTCTCACAGGAGAAACAAAATCGGCTCCAAACTTGATGAATTTTGAAAAATTCTTATCTCCCGTTAAATTTAACGAAAACCATTCCATTCGTGCTCATTCTTTTCATTTTTTTAATGCAAGATCACGTCAGCCTCGAGCAATTTTGCTTAAAGTAAAAAAATTAGTCAAAAATGGGGTAAAATGATAAAAAACGGGAGAGCGAAGATGTTGATGGAGAAAATTATTGCCATGTCGCGCACATTCTTTTTGGAAAGCTGCAATCTTTTTTTTTTTTTAATTATTTTTGTTACCTCCATCGGTTACGTAAATAAAATAGTGAAAAGTCGCATCATCTTGCAGAGAATGGTCCGTACATAAATATTTCTACGACTATAGTGACATCGATATATCTGTATATCTAGATAAATTGTCGTGATGCTCTCCCGACTGGCTGGAAAATGTCAGAAGCCACGGTACATTTATCTCGGAGAGAAATACGTCGTGACCCTTTCCCCTGTGCTGCATGCTCGCCTCTCTTCACGAGGTGTACGTTGCCTCGTTGTTCCCCGCACTCTTCTACTACCTCAGCGGCCATACAAGGGCAACTCTTTAGATATATACCTATTCCCGCTAGAGAATTCTCGACCCAAATACTTTCTTATCGATATCTATTCACCCGAGTTATGAAATGACTAAACAAAATGAAAGATCGTAAGAATTCGCTAAGTAGACACAGCACTCTTGTCTTCCAGAGTTATTATCCTTGCGAGCTTCCATTCTCTTCAATCTTTCCTATACACAGCCCTCCAAAATGCTCTTCCCACGATCGGCACCTTTTGAACTCGTTATCAAGCACTTGTTCCAATTTTCTCCGATGTATTTCACATGAAAACCAAGAATGCACTGGCCAATCAGAACTTTATAGAAAAAACTTCATCTCGGTATTGGAAAGAGCCTGCTGAGGGCTTGGAAAATACTTTTGAACGCTGATGTACGTATAGACATCGTTGTCACTATCTCGTAATTGAATTTTTCAATATATACATTATTTCATCAGAGATCATCGGTAACAACAAAATTCCAAGGCATTCCCATCAAATTTTTTGTCTCTGGCCCTTTTGTCGCGAGGCTTGTACTTTTTTTTTCTTCATTTTTTAACGCAATTTTCTTTTTTCTCTTCAATTTTGTTCCGATTTCAATTTGATGATATTGCTACGACGTGCTCTTTGCGTTTGTTCTGATTCACGAGTTGTTTTTTTTCCAATCCTGATACATGGGAATAAATGCAAAATTCTGAGAGATTGCAAAATCCGTAGCAGGTGCTGGTCGTGAAATGAACTTTTGCACTGTGCGGAAACCTTGCAATTTTATTTCGCTCGAAAAAACGATAATGAATTTCATTTCTTGGAATCGTCAACGTCTCTTTTGTTGAGCTTCGTTCCGGCAAAATGTTCGCTGTCAGCAGAATTGTTGGTACGGTAGTCTCGAATGCGAATTTTTCAAAATTTTGGAAGAAACAATGTGGATTTTTCGAGGGGAAAAAAAAAAAAAACAAAAAATAGCTAGTCGGTGTTTATTTCATGATACATTCGCGAATCCTCAGCGAAACGCGTTTGACCTTTATACGTCGAAAGTATTTTCGTTCGTCGCGCGCGTTCAACTTTTATTGTCCCGCGACCTCTTCGGACTCTTCTCCCTGCGTTCTTTCTCGTCTCCGTCCTGCCCCAACATTGGCTTAGCGTTTCGCAAATCTCGGAGAGCAGACGTCGAACGAGGACCAAAGGTTTTCCAGATGGTCAGCCAGTTTCAAGGAAAATCCTTGGTAAAAGGAATAAGAAGTAGAAAAGAAAGGGATACCGAAAAAGAAGACAAAGAATATAGAACAAGTTTGAAACGTAGTTCGTGCTTACCGGCTGTTACCCGAGATCGAGCCCTCTGCTGTCACGATGGAAAACGACCACCACGACGAAGCGACTGGTCCACCCTCTCACGCTTATTGCTATCGATAAGCCGTTATACCAAGCGAATGGGTGCGGTCCAGCAAAGACAGACACACGTCTCAGACTTTTCTTCACCATTCTTTTTTTCAACCATTCTTCTCAAACGTGTGAATTCGTCTTTCAATCCATTTCGACCTTTTTCCCTCAATCTACGCCCGCTGCTGTCTAACAAACCAACTTTCTCTTTTCTCACAGAATCAGAGTAACAAACCAGTTGGCAACGACACAGGACATTCGCAATCGCACTAACGAAATTTTATACATAGAGATTGGATTTTTTTTAAACGTCGAAAGAAAGCGAACGTCAATTTCAATCTGAATAATACATTCAACTCTATAAACAAAATTTCCATAAAATTGCTAACGGTAGTTAATTATTCCCAGCGAGGTATCAGCACGAAAGATATAAATTATTCAAAGAAAAATGGACCGTAAGAGACGAGGATTCTCGTCCTTGCGATTCCTTCGCTGCTTTGACATTTTTTTTCCTTCTATCGTGCCATCGCTTTCCTGCAGTAAATGACATAAAAATTAAAAGAAACTATATAAAGGCTGTCGCATTTGAGTTTTAAATTTAGTGACTTACACCCTTCCTCGTTTTCATACTTTTACGTTCCGTCATCGTGTTTCAACGCCGAGCTCGTTATTCCAATTAAATCGGAGCATGAAACTCTATCGCCTACGGAAACAAGATATCGGGATAAATTTAACGCCGTTTTCTAATCGCATCTGCATGTTTTTTTGGAAAGCTGATCATTCAATTCGACTCTTTCCTAAATGTTGGGCCGTGAACCATCACGGACTTGGAATTACGAAGGAACATATATCGATACAGAAAACGAAATGAATGGATTCGTAACCCGGAAGAGATTTTAATCGCGAGGGTCCTGCGAGTCGAGGCTTCGAATTTATGGGGCGGCCGATTAAGCAACAGAGACTGATATATAAATATAAATGGGTGCTTGGTCGAGTGAAGAGCGTAGGAAAAGGATAGATCTTTCCGCACGAGGTAAATCGCCAAGGCAAGGCAAAGGTAGCAGCAGAGTGAGTGTAATCGCGAGGTGATATTGGAGAGGAAACAAAGTTGCGAGGAGCAGAGGACCGAGGTTTGTGTACGAGGGTGTGGGTTCGCGTGTGATAAAGCGTTTGGGCGAGGGCGCTATTTTCAGGAGTGAGAGAGGCTAATTTAATTGCGCCTGAACTATGGAGACGAGACAACGCACACGGAGACTTCGAATTCACGATTAAACAGAGCGAAATGAAGGGATGGAAGCTTGTGGCACAGCTGCTGCTCCAAACATAAATATAACACCAAACTGTGTAGACACAATGTATATATTACACATTTATTCATATAACTATATATCCGTGTGTACATTGTGT
Organism: Hyposoter dolosus; assembly: GCA_963921915.1. NCBI lineage: Eukaryota > Metazoa > Arthropoda > Insecta > Hymenoptera > Ichneumonidae > Hyposoter > Hyposoter dolosus. The sequence goes on along the minus strand of OY998138.1, from coordinate 2,793,073 downwards.
GTTTCTATTAAATAAGCTCTTGTGGAAAGGCACGTGAGAAGAGAATGCTGCGTTTGCAAACAGGCTTCTCGTCTCTCCTTGGAACAAATGTCCGGAGAATCCATAAAGAAGATAAAGTTTCTCTCGTTATTCATCGAACGATTTGACAAAAGTCAACAATTTTTACTCTATTTAAGGGAAAGACAATGCCTCGTTAGTGTTACGATTTTACCTCGGGCTGCTCCCTTGGTAAATCTTTATTGAAAATATAAACATTCTCGAGGAGCCTCGGGCGGCAACCCCTATTCGTCGGATTTGTGCCGGTTCATCTTGCCAGAATGCCATTCTTCTTCGTTTCTGCCTCCGAGCTTGGCTCTCCTGTTTTACGAGGCGTCTGCCCGAATCGTCAAAGAAAACGCAAGGGAATCGGCTACGGGCAAACAAAAGTATAGAGGGTGTTGGAATTCTTTGGAATCCCAGGAAACGAGACAATGCCACAAATCGCTTTCAAACTTTTCTTCAGAGAGACGATTCACTTTGACAATTTTTTTCTGCCATTTTCATTTTCTTTGGACTCGATCTCATTGATGAGAAAAATGAAATAAAGTCCCAACGAGAAACGAGAAGCATTAGGTTTTCGTAACCAACTGACGAACTAGCACGAACACCCTGTGGATTTTTATGGCCGATGTGTAACACAAGCTCCCGCCGATACTCGTTTGAGCATCCAGCGGCGTCTACATCCCGAAGGTGTAGACTCTGCGTCCCTGTAGTTTTCTTCCACCATAGAGTTGGAGGAAGTATGCGGTAGGGAACTGCGAAGCAGCAGAGTTCTGTCAACGAATTCGCTGTCAATTGTCAAGGTGACAAGGTGTGTGCTCTGTGCATCAAGAACAGCAGAGTCTCTGTGTATAGTAGACACTCGGTTGCTCCCTCATTCACGTCACTGACTTTACGAGAATCGGCCCCACAGACGAGAGAATCAACTCTCTCTGTAGTTTCTCATGCCTCGAGCTCAGAAACATCTTGTCGCGTGTGACTTGACTCCTCATTCCTCTCTCTCTCTCTCTCTCGACTCCTTACATCCTTGTTCGTATTACATTGTCATTTCACAGCTTAACGACAAGTCATTTCCGAATATATCAATTTACAGATTAACATCTGATGCTTCGTGAAATCTAATGTAACAATCACAAGGACGATAAAGTTATCACAATCGTTGGTTCTTGCTCAAAATGTCTTGAAATATTGTCCAAATAATTCGAGTCAATTGAGAGGAAAGAAAGAACCAGAAACATTCGAGAAACAAACAAACAGATTTGAGGTTAGCTATTGGAAATGTTTTAATTGAGAAAAAGTTCTGCGTTTCGGCAGATGCAATATCGTTGAATATTTACAAACATGATTTATATATATTTTCAGTGACGCTCGGCTCTTGCACCCAGATGCAAGATTAACTCTTGCAAAGAACAAGCCCCTCATCCGTATTTCCTCTCTTTTGCCCACTTTCGTCTTGACTTCGAATTAATGTCACCATTAAGCTGTGACCCAGAATGTCTCGGATATATTTCGCTCGCTACCATGCCTGAGAGAAATAACAAGCTCCTCTTTCTCTGTATATACATATACCTACGTAAATATATGGTCATGTATATAAATACATAAATAATAGTATATAAACGTAGAACAGCAGTGCATGCATTTGTGTGAAGCGGTAGGGCGAGAATCATTCTTGGCAAGTTAGCCGGGGTCTCTCGCGCAGTAGCATCCTCTTGTTCTCTCAGCTTCCTTCTCGAACCATTGTCATTTTCTATTTTGCATTTCGAAGCATTTCCACCGGATTCATTCTCGTATTTAATTCTTCGCATTTCCACCTATTTTCCGCCTGCTCTCGTTTCATTTTCTCTCGCTCCCACTCTTTCTTGTCGTGCCATTCATCCGCGGAATCTTTTATTCTCCTAATTGAGAGATATATCCCAACGAATAGTCCGTTTCGTACCACAGCAGTTTGTAGTTAGGTGTGTGTTGACCCTGGAACGGTAACGTTATTTTTTTTTACCTATTCCGATAATCTGGGGTCATACAGACCCCAATTTTGAAAAATTCATATCTTCGGTAAAATTTAACGAAAAGGGTTCAACTTGGGCTCATTCTTTTCGTTTATGCAGGATCACGTGAGCCTGAGGCAATTTTGCTTAAAGTCGAAAAAGCGGTAAAACGATAAAAAACGGGAGAACGTTAATTGATGGAAACAACAATCTCAATCTATTTGTTTGATCAATTCGAAAATTGTTGAAATTTCATGTGTAAATGTTGGTCCGTTTCTTTAATTTGAAGATTTTGTTTTCCGTGGTTTATTTTTCGTAGACCGAATAGTATTGGAATTTGTTGTGCGCCCGGAAACAACAAAGTTTCATTCGGAATGGAATTTGCGCGATAGCAATCGTTTGAAACAAGTGCCTGGATGATCCAAGTTCTCGAAGCGGGCTTGTTATTTACTGACCGTTTGAAGCACCGAACGCTCGAGATGATATTTTGGCTTTTGGGCTATTTGAAATATAAATTCATCGCTGAGGAACTAAGCTACATACGTATAGACGTACGTTGACCAAGCAACCTGCTGGAGAATAGTTTCGCGGTGGTCGTCGTCCCAACTTTTCGGTGTATGAGATTCGAGCTCGCTGCTCTTGAAGTTGCTGGGTATACATACGGTCCACGCGAGACCCGAGTATATATGCCTTCTGGCTTTCAGATGGTCACACACGAGATATCTTTCTCTTGTGCATACGAGATCTCCTTCGCAATGTGTGCTTCTCCAGTTTAGAGAGTATGCCTTCACCTTTAAATATTTACACGAAGCAAACGGCAAACTTGGAATACAAAGTTGAACCCTTCTCGTACTTTCGCGCGGACTTGGATCTAGAGAAAAGAGTTTTAACAAAAGTGTGCCGCTCTATGCTCCATGATAAGAGGCACTTTTCGATACGATCTTGTATAAATAGGATTAACCAATTTCGACTCATAAATCCCTTTACGAATATTGACTTTTAAAAAACCTTCGGTAGTCGCTCGAGTCCACACTTGACACATTTCGAAATAAATGAAAGGTATACCAAACTTTTTTTTCCCCAATGTTAGTGACAACGTGATGTGCAAAGAAAACGTGTTTTCTATCAATTTCGTGCTGATTGAAAATCTATTAACAAATTCATTAATGCTTCTCGATCATATACTCATGTATACACACATTTGATACACGTTTTAACGAGTTTCATAGAGAGCATTGTTGAACCGTGAGCTGGTGGATGGTCGTCGAACTGCTGTCAGCATTCGACAGCAGCAGTAACGCGATGTATGGTCCATCATCGAGAATCACGAGAGAGCGAGAGAGTGAGAATTCATTGCTGTATGAGTGATGCGGTAATGAATTAATCGATAAACGAAAACTGCTGGGAAAACGTACAATCATGAGATAGTGGGGAGGTGTGTGAGTGATGGGAAAACGCGTCTCTTGGTGAGTGGCGATGGAACTGGTGCAAAGTGATGCATAAATGCCATCGGCACGAATTTAAATTTCGCCTTTTCACGCGCGTTTCTCTCTTGCCCACTAATTCCTCAAATACGTATTCACACGAATCTGTCCTACATAAATTTATTGTACATTTTGCAAAATAAAAAAATGACCGATAATTCGTTGGTGCCTCGTTGTCACGCCTGCCCCAACAATTCTGGTAATTTTTGCTCCATCATGAATCTCGGCAAATAACGAAAAATGAGCAAATAGCTGTTCGCTCTTTCGCTCAGGCGGGACAAGAATTTTGTCACGCTCGTGTATACGCGTATGTAGTCCGTAGACCGGCGTTGGATTTTCCCGTGCATAATCGATGTGCATAACTATACCGCGATGCGAAAAAGCGACGGAAAGAGTGCTGGACGCTTTTACAGAAGCGAATGTGTTTTTCGTTTCACCGAATTTTCCTCCGCGTGCCGTCCAACGGTCGGATGAGGAAAAACGCGTTGCTACTCTGTTTTCCTCCGCGGTATTTACGCGCTTTTAATCTGCTCTTTTAATTAATCATTCGGACCGTGTGAACCCGTAGTCGAGTGCAAATATTTGATCGAATATGGACGAGCGGACACACACCGTGTCCTGCTCCCTTCTCGCTTCTCCCGCCGGCATAACACATCAAACTACATTCTCTGCTATATACGTTGGTGTGTGCATGTCTGTAGCTTTGATTAAATATTACTCATCCGAAACGCGCGTAGACGAATGTTTATGATCTCACGCAGCGCGACGAGTTGTTCGTGACTGCATCAAGTGTATCGTCATCATGTAAATGGGTTGCAAAATTATGAGGATATTAATGCAATTATGCACATGCACACATGTTCTTTTTGTCATTTTCAATTAACATGTTTTTGCTTCCTCATAGAGGAAGCTATGTGACGGTGAAATTTTTTTTTTCCAGCTCCCAATGTCAAAACGTCCCAAAACATCGAAAAATCATATCTAGAAAAAATGTCCGGGTGTGTGTGTGTGTGTGTGTATGTTTTGGCACTGAAAAATTCAAACGTTTATAACTCGAGAACGGTTTGAGCTACAGGGCTCCCGTTTTGCACCGATGTTGATCTATACAAGCTCTTCATTCTCTTAGAATTTTGTCGGAATTGCAAAAAAAAAAATACAAATTTTACGACGTTTTTAAATTTTCAAAAAAAGGGTGTCGGCCCTCTAACTTGCCCAAATTTCAAAATTTTTCACTAATTTTTTAATTTAATTTCTATCAAAGCCAATATGGGAGTTGTACTACTTCATGAAGGCCTTCATGAAGCAAAGGCGAAATTCAATGAAAACAACAAGTCGAGAATTAATTAACTTTTTTTTATTCATTTCAATCCGTTTTATTCAACGTGTATGGGATTTTTTTTCTATATACCGAGCTCAAAAGATAAAGCGTGATTATTCAGCGTATATTACCGACGGTAATCGTCCCGTGATGCATTTTGTTACTTCGAGCGTTCAGTTTCATTCGTAAAATTACGAGAAAATGAAATTTATTTTTGTACAAAGTAATACCTTTGGCTTTGAATTATTGCGAACGATACTCGGCTTTCCATGGGAATGGAAATTACGAGGATTTTTAATTATTATTATTCGTGATTCCAGTAGCATTGGTATAGTGACAACAACAATGACAATACGGAGGATCAAACGAATAATTGAAAGACTGAAGCTTAATCGAATCACTGCAAAATTTAATTATTCTCGAAACGTGCGATTGTAAAGATAATCGGACTTTCTGTCCCGATGGCTACATCGGTATCTACCTTAATTAGCGTTAACGAAACGCCAGCAAGAGGAGGTGAAGAGCTAGGAGAAAACCTAGTTTTCATATAATACTGCACACGCTACGATTTCCTGCTGCCTTCCTTCTTCTTGCTATCTTCCCTGCAACGACGATAGAATGATACACACGTTTATCTTCCTATCCCGCTCTCGTTGTCTAGAAAAAAAAACAGCACTGAAGTGAGGAGAGAATATATGAAACTTTTTGCTCGAGCGTTCCCAGACACCTCAGAATTTAATTCTCGTTTCGTACACACGAAAAAAATAATAATCGGAAAGCTACCGCGTTGCAGCATAAATCGTTCGGTTTCGCTCTGTTCATTAACCCTAGAAGGGCAACCTTATTTTTTTTTTTTACCTCTTCCGGTAACCTGGGGTCATACAGACCCCAATTTTGAAAAATTCATATCTTCGGTAAAATTTAACGAAAAGGCTTCAACTTGGGCTCGTTCTTTTCGTTTTTTAATGCGGGATCACGTGAGCCTGGTGCAATTTTGCTTAAAGTAAAAAAATTGGTCAAAAGTGCGGTAAAACGATAAAAAACGGGAGAACAAACAGAGAACGAAGGAATTTTTTTCGTTTAATAAAAATATTCTGGTGACCTGAATCAGTCATATCGTTTGGATAAAACGTGGCATGACTGCGCGGATCTCACGCCGCATATGAACCGTATAATGCCTCGTCCGCTTTGAGCACGTGCTGGGATTTTCTACAGTCGCTGTGTCTGTTTGTATCTATTTATTCGTAATATTGTGGATATAAATGTACGATATATATATTCTTAAGCCGATGTGCACTCGTGCTTTTTCCGACTTTCCGAACTGAATACCGCAATGCCTTTCGCCTGCGTTGGTTTTTTCTTTTTCTCCTCTCTTTTTCGCATCGTGCCCTACATTCTCATTCTTCTATTGGACGATCGTATGCAACGCTGGGAATTCTTTCACGAGTCAAGTTTCCGTGAGCTTTCGTCAATGCCCCTGCTTTTCCCACACGCAAACACACACACACACACACACACGAACACACGCGCACACACACACACACTTTTGCGAATAGTTATAAAGGCAGAGCTCTTACGAGGGTTTGAAAATGATTATTTTTGTTTCATTTTCAAATCCGGCCGCAAGTGTGTTCGGGCAAGAAACAGAATCTCGACCCACTCATCATTGCTGAGAGTGTGTAAAATTTTCCGGTCTGCTAAACGAGGTCCTAAGAGATTACGAAAGTGAGTGAAAAATCTCGGAGCTTGTTCCTCCAGTTGTTCTCTGTACACGACGACGTACATATGTAGAAAAACGTTCTATGAACCCGCGAGTCTGTGTGTGTGAGAAAGAGGAATCAGAGAATGCAAAAGTTGACAGAGAACCGACAGCGTGCATGTGAAACGAGGGAACGCGAAACTACCTCCTCGAATAACGAAAACAAAGACAACAACCGGTCGAAAAAAAAAAAAAAAAAAATACGCACATACGTACGAAAAAGGAAGAAAGTGCACACAAATCCGACATAATTACCGGAGCAGGCAAGCATTATGCGAACGAGCTTTCGCCATGTACAGCCCACAAGAGATGAGTGCGTATATACGTACTTGCGGAATATCTCCCTCCCCCCTCCTTCGTCCTTCCGCAGCGTCGTTAAGCCGCGTCTTATTAATTGCAAAGTTTCGTCGCCGCTTATATATTCGCTCGCGCTTGTAGCGGCGCCAAAGCGAGTGCTTCCGTCCGACTGATTTAGAAACGCGAGATGAGAGCGAAAACGGGGATACATACACGCGAACGTAAATGTACATATGAGATAGACGATGTTGAACGCACGTGGCATCTCCCCGTCGCCTGTATACATTCGTGCACGTACACATGCACGGACTAATTCACTCGTTCGTTCGTTTCTCCGCATTCCATGTTGATCTGTTCCGTGAGGACACTCCCCATATTCTAGTTTTCGATATATTCGTAAATTTCCTTTTTCTCTCAGACTCTTTGAGTATTGAGCAATAAATATAAATTTTTTGAATTTTTTTATGGAAGCTCGAATTTTTTCATTTTCTTGTACCGAAAATAGTGGATTCTCGAGTCTTTATTGTCAAAGTTGACATTTTGACGATTGCGTGTATTCGAATGTAAATTTTTCGAGCTTTTCAAAGGAACAAATTCACCCTTCGAGGGGATATGTTTGGAAGGCAAGAAAAAAAGGGAAGTTGAAAGGACAAAAGGGAAAGATGTCGAAGAAGCATCAAAGGTACAAAGTGGTTCGTGTTTTGGTGATATGAAAATACGGCTGTATGTCAAAAAGGGTGCGTAGGTAAAGCGAACGTGTAACGAGGGTGTGGGTGAAGCATTTATGAGATTTAAATCGCCTAAGCGGTCCTTTTTCCTCGATATGCATTATTCACAAAGGCTCCGTGAGCGCTCTGAATGTTTTACGCGCTTCACCTGATCTTCCTTGCTCTCTAGGAATATTGTGGGCGACGTTAACTATTGTACAGTGTGTCTCGAAAGCGCCACTCGAGATCTCGGAGATTGTTAGATCGCTAGAGTCTCGCAAGATCGTTTATAATAATCGACAGTCAATCAATATTTCATTAAGGAGGCAGCACATTGACCCTAGAACGGTAACCCCCTATTTTTTTTACCTATTCCGGTGACCCGGGATCATACAGACCCCAATTTTGAAAAATTCATATCTCCGGTAAAATTTAACGAAAAGGCTTCAACTTGAGCTCATTCTTTTCGTTTTTTAATGCAGGATCACGTAAGCCTGGAGCAATTTCGCTTCAAGTCAAAAAATTAGTCAAAAATGCGGTAAAACGATAAAAAACGGGAGAAAGGGCGCTGGGGTCGTTTTTGACCTCAGATTACCGTTCCAGGGTTATGAACACTCAATAAGGCAGTTTCCCGATCAATTTATCAACCGACTGTGAAATCTCTTTCCGTTTCATCAACCACCATTTTCGTGGTATCTCAAACTCGTCTTAGGTCGTGAACAGAGTCTGCTGCCGGTCACTGTTGTCTACCTCCTCGAATAACCTAATGTATCTGCCTTGGCTTTGCCTCTGGTTTAACAACCCTCCAAGATTTAGTCCTGTGTCCAGACTGATGAGAAATGCATTGAGGAAGGACACGGATGAGAGCGTGAAACTGTATACGGTGTGTTTGTCTGTGTGTGTGTGTGTGTGTGTGTGGGTCTCGAGGTGACCATTGAAAATGGATGAAATAGACGAAAATGGGAAATAAGCTTCTCTTTGTCTTTGTCTTTTCCTTTTCGCGCAGTCGTCCTCTCTGTGCTTTCGATCTTGGAATAGATTCGTAAGAGCGAATGGGGAATAAGAAAGAAACAAACAGAAGAGCAGAAGACAAAAAGAGTCGCCACAAGATCCTTATTCCTTTTTCGCTTGAACGAACATGAGAAGCTTCGACTGGCTCGCGCATCGACTTCTCGTTGCTACTAAATGTAAATTTTTTGGCAACCAAAAGCTTCCAAGGGGTAGCAAGACTACAGCAGACTAGCTCTTCGACTTTGCTGCACATTTATACATAGGAGTTTGCAGTCTGTATAGATCCAGCTTTTTCTCTCTCAACATTATTTTTTCCTTCTCTGTATATAACCAGCTTCGACCGTTGGTCGATTTTCTATCCTCCGAGCGCCATTGATTTTTTTCTTTACCTTCATGTTTAGCCCCTGGCCCTGAGGAAAAACTGCCGTACGTGAATTCTTGGCATTCTGGAAGCGAAATGTCCAGACCATGCTCCAACAATCCTTGGCTTTTTTTTTTCTACTTTTTTTTTTAGTATTTATTTTTTTTTATTTCCTCTCAACGTGTCGAGCCAAAGAATTTTTCGACTCTTCGATAGATTTCTCGTCCCTTCGGATATATATATCTGTACGTTTGCTGGTCGATGTCTAGTTTCGTGCTTCGCTTGCCATCTTTAATTACAAAGCGACTCTCCCACGTCGAAAGCTTTTGCACAAAAGAACGAAACGAAAAGGTGAACGTATTGGGCACGTGATAAGTCTGCTTCTCTACTCGACGCGCTATGGAACGTGACGTGTGTGTGTACATTTTCGTGCGTTTACCTTTGTTTTAATTCCACTTTTTCTTTATCAAAAATAATGAGCTGTGCAAAGCGGATTAGGTTGCAGGAAAAAATGAAAATAGAGAATACACCGCGTGAGCAACAAACTCACATTTACTGACTGACTGCTCTGGGACTGGGAAATTTAGTAGGAACATCATTTTCCTTCCCCAGCCTCTAGAATTCGAGGCAAGGTGGCTTAACGACCTCGTAAATTACCAACGTTTCGCTCACTTCACCTAAATCTATATCCTATCCCTTTTCTTCTCTCACCTTTTACCTCTCTTCTCTTTTCATTTCTTTTGGTTCTTCCTCTTTTTCTCCGTCATCCTCTTTGTCTTTTATTTTTTTATTTTTTTTTTATTTCTCTTTATTCTCCGAGAGAGAGAGAGAGAGAGAGTTACGTCTGGGCTGCTTGTCGTTTGCGATTAGTGCTGTGGATTCGTTGACCGGTCGACTAATTAATTCAGCAACAGACGAAACAAAGCTCCGAGTCAGAGAATAATGTCAACCTTTTACATTTTGTCTATCCACAAAACGGAATACTTTACCGCGGAAATGGTTCGCTTCTCTTTATCACGAATCATTTGCTGGACGTTTATTTATAAAGATATTTTGCTTACATAATTTTAACCATGGCTTAACCCTTGATAGTCACACCTCCGGATTGTGACGTAATAGTCATCGGGGGTCTTATCAACCCCACTCACTTTGGAAGACGATAAATACTTGAAAAATCGTTAAAAAAAATAAAATAAAAATACTAAAATGTATTTTTAAGCCTTGAGTAACGACCATAATGATTGTATTCATTTTGTGTGATTTTTAATATAAAAAAAATGTCAGAAAAAAAAATTCTGCAAGAATGACTTTTTTTTATGAAAAATGATGCAGAAATTGTAATTTTCAATTTAAAAAAAAATCGTTTCATAAGCCTGAAATAGCATGCTCTCAGGTGGGACTGGTTAAATTAGCGACCGTTCCTAAAAGTGTACCTCAGGTTTTACACCGTCTGCTTCTTACGGCTTCCAAAACTGAACTAACGGGCCCTTTGAAATAATAACGATGAGGCTCCCTATTAGAAGGTTCAAACTACCGACAGAGGCTGTCACAAGTCCCATTTTCTCAAAATTAACCCCATGTGACCATTAAGGGTTAATTTCTCTCCATCAGGCTGTGAATACAATTCCTTCGAGTAAACGTCCGCTTGATATGTTTTTTCTCCGATTCATTCTGGCTTATGATAAACAAATAATTTTTTATCCGAGTCGCACAATGGATTATTTAAAATCCTTACTACGAACATCGAGAATAAATTCGAGCGTTAGTTTTGATAAAATAAAATTGTCGATAGAATTCCACAAATCTGACTTTACGAGTTCAATATAAAAATCAAATACCGCAGTGGATACGCTCAGACTCCAATCGTGCCGTGTTGTCTAAAACGATTCTCAAAAAATAGATGATTGAACGTAAACAATATGGTCGGTGGTTACACGTGTGCTCCTCTGCAACATTCTTTCTCGGCGATACGCTGCTCTCTCTCTCTCTCTCTCTCTCTCTCTTCGTCTCTATGCCCTCGGGATCAGGCTCGAGAGCAGACGACGACGGCGATAAAAATCTCCAATAAAACTAGAAGACTTTGCTTCTGTTAAGCTTTGAAACGTAGTGATTCGCGAGGCGCGTAAGAAAGTCAAAGGCGGAGCGAGAGAAAACTGAAAAGAGGAGAGAGCGAGGAACACCGATGATCACACACGATGCTTCTCGCCTTTTTCTTCGCTTTCGTTATAAACGCCTCGAATAAAATTTACTCGATGTTTGTCTTGCCTCTCCTTCGCCTTCGATATCGAGTATGTGCTCGACGCACGAGGAGTGCGGCTTCGAGAGAAAGAAATAGACGCACACACAAAAGAAGGGATGCGGAAAGCGAGGAAGGAACAAGGGTTGAACTGGGCAAAGAGCCACATGAGATCTGTACGTATATATGCAGCTTCGAAATCTCCTCGACGTTGGCGTTTTATCGTAACCATAAGAGTGAATTGCCTTAAGACGGCAGCGACTAGCAACTGGAATGTCTAGCACACACATGGTTTATGTACGAGAACGTGGAGCCGATAAAAATCGGCAATGAAACGTAAGAAGTTTGTTCTCGAGCCTCTCGCACTCTCTCCTATTATCCTATGACCTTTTTCCACCTCTTCCTCTCTCTCTCTTGCTCTCCAGCTCTCGATCTCGAGCTCATCTCGTTTTATTCCAACGCCAATTCCACTCAATATTCTTTTCCCAACCGTTTCCTTCGTCTTTTTTCTTCACTCATTCTCTCCCTCGTATCGGCTTGACTCGCTTCGCTTTGCCATAATCTTGATCGCTTCGAGTATCGCCTGTCAGGACAAAAGTCGGAGGCTACCTGCTTCCACCCTTTAATCCATTTCCGTCACTCTTCTCTCTTATCCTGCTCTCCTCGCGTATTTCCCTCCACGTCCTTTAAACGCTCTCATATCGCTCTTTTTCCAAAAGCTTCGATCAGGGAAGATCGTGACGAAATGATACAACAGTGAGTGCGAGAGTAGAAAGAAGTGAATAGAATTATGTATACAACCGCTCGCAGCACACACGGGTCCAGGGGAAATCCAAAATCAGTGGAAACTACGAATTGAAACAAAAAAAAACAATAGCTGCTTTTTGTGTTTGACTTTCTATTTATTTCTGAGCTTCGCTCAGAGGGGATCGTGACGAAATGATACAAAATAAGTGAGCGAGAGCAGAAAGCAGCGAATAGAATTATCCAACTGCTGCTCACAGCACCATCAGGTTCAAGGGAAATCCAAAATCAGTGGAAACTAACATTGCAATTGAAAAAAAAACAATAGCTGCTTTTTGTGTTTGACTTTCTTCTTATTTTCATGATTTCAACAATTCTGATACTGCTGCGCCGTTACAATTTCTATGACACGCTAATTGGGCTCACGGAATTCCTCACACGTAAGGGATGCGAATTTGTTGGAGAAGTTTCAGACCAGGGTTCTCATTGGTTTTGAACTATCTTGCGGGGATCTAGTGTGTGTACCAGCATTGCTCAGACCAAAGCTCGGAAGAGTCGCAGACGAAGGAAGCTAAAGAGAGAGAGAGAAAAATAAAGATAGATAGAAACGTGAGATTGTGTGTAATGTGTTCAACGTGTTGGTATAACTCGTGGGGAGTGTGTACGGGATGAGGACGAGAAGGGACGTTTGTCGATATAGGTGAAAGCTATCCGGATGAAGAGAAGAGGAGTATGGGAACGAATGCAACCGGAAACGAACGATTAACGAGAGTTTCCGCAGACCGATCGATCATTTAAGTCAGGCCGTTCGGAATATAGCCTCGTGGTTTGTACGCCCGTTCACTGAAGCATCGGTTCGCCGATCGGCAATACTCAAACGTATATATACATATACTTGCATCTATGCCAAAACTCCCAAAAGGCCTCAACCATCGTCGAACGAACCTTTGGAATCCTCCAGGTTACGTCCTTCTCATGCTCGATCAGTCCAATGCCTTTTCTAACAGTGCAATACACAGATCGACAAACGCATCTACGCTCCAGTTGAAAATGCCCCGATTATTCTACCGTCGCTATGGTCGCTCTCATCCTCGTTCTGCTCCTCATCCACCGGGCCATCATCGAACGCGCATTTTCCTCTCGCTTTCGAAATTTCCCTCGACGTTTAACAAACGAGAATACCCTCGCAAGCTTGCAAACAACGACAAGAAAAATAAATGTTTTCCCCTCCATCAGCCAAACGTTCGCATCGTTTCCCTATTTCTTTTTTTTTTTTTCTACTTGTATGTATTTTTTCTTCCCTCCGGTTGACGATCGATGGAAAACTAAAAGTTGTGTATATCCGCCAAGTTTATTTGCGAAACGCGAGTATTGAAAACGTGCAGCATTTTCAATATTACAAAGCAAACGATATTTTTTGTGCAATTGAAAAAAGAAATCTCAAATCTTTCGCAAACGCAGTCGCAGATTCAACGTTCCATATATTTATACGGATTATTTACCTAAGTGAACCGATATCAATTCGGCTCCGGATTTTCTGCAACTTTTTAAACTCCAACTTTTACACTGTGATTGACCTCGAGCACCGAGAGAACGAAATGTTTGTCGAGGTCAGTTCCGGAGTTTCCGACTGATCCTCCCGAACTCACACAGCATTTTCAAACTACGTTTTCGCTTCGGCTAATCGAGCGAATCTCGAATTTTCCCTCATCCCCGCCCTCACCGGAAAAAACCAATCTATAATATTTATATTTCAAAGTCAATTCCGTTAAACTGTGAAACTCTTGAAATTTTATTATTCTTCATGGGTTTTCAATACGCAGTATATTTGCAGTATATAGCCGAACCCCAACATATACAAGCATTACGTTTCTTTTACCTCGTCGTGTGCACTCTCTGCGCATTCGTGCACTTCATACTGTACGAGCGAGGCTACTGTGCCTCCGCACATTATTCCAGTCGATCGAAGTCGCACTGCACACGGCAGCAGCCACTCGATCCCAGCCCACTTTAATCGATGCCAGCAGGATGAACTCACTCACTCACTCGCGTCTATTTCTATACAAGAAATGTGATGCTTATGCGGGCCATTTCGTCGATATTTTCCTGCCAATTTCAACTCTCATTTCCCATTGTATTTAATATTCCATAAAACACAAACTGCCTCTCGAACAATGTAGTATTTTAAAAATTTCAATCATTTACCGAAAAATTACTCGCAATTTTTATTTTATCATGATAATCGACCAGTTTTCCAATCAAAATTTCGTTGCTCGAGGTAACTCACCAAAATACCCTGCAAATTATCAGGGAACTATTTTCCATACAAAATCAGATCCAGAGCCGATTTTCCTGTAAGTTGAGTCGCAGCTTCTTTGAAAGTGGAAGTGACAAAGAAAAAAAAGGTTTTCGATCTTTACTGTTTCGGCAGGTACATTTGGCGCAACACGGTCGTAAAGCTTATGCCCCTAATATTCGTGTTTTTTACTTTACGTTTCCTCGTGCAATATTTATCATCGAGTTGTTATTTTATTTTTTATTTTTTCACCTATTCCGGTAATCTGGGGTCATAGATGACCCCAATTTTGAAAAATTCATATCTTCGGTAAAATTTAACGAAAACCGTTCAACTTGGACTCATTTTTTTCGTTTTTTAATGCAGAATCACGTGAGCCTAGGGCAATTTTGCTTGAAGTCAAAAAATTAGAAAAAAGTATGCGGCAAAAGGATAAAAAAAACGAGAGAACGAAGGGAGAAAGGGCACGGGATTTATAGGTTACCGTTTTAGGGTTAACCATCGTGTTAACGAATCGCACGAGGCTCGTGTAGAGTTTGGTAGAACTCGATATCAAATGTAATTACAACGCGGCGCTAGAGAAATAGCGATTTCTCAGAGTGTAGACCCTTAATTTTCTGCAATTCGAATTCCAGCAGCAGTTGGTTTAATAGAGAGTGTCGCGATCGATTTTCAATTCCATTCATTTCTCTAAGCCCGTTGTGTCATATTCAAAGCCCTCGTCACCTTTTTCTATACACAAAATCCTCATTCTTCGCCACGCGCTCACAATTCTCCTCCTCTCGTATCAATCGCCTTACTCACCTCGACCAAGTCACTGTGGAAGCTCGAATCAATCTCGGCATGAAAAGTGGGCGAAGGTATACTCTTGGAAGACCTTTACGTAAAAAGAGGTTTAAGGCCTCTCGAGAGCTCCAAGATCTCCATAAAATTTACATGTATTCCATGAAGCTTTTGATCCGCTTCCGGTGTATTCACCATAGCGAAATCTCCGTCGCTGATCTTGATCTTTCTTCGTTGGATATCGTCTGCCTTGACGCACTTTATCAACTAGAAAAACTACAAGCACTCTGCAAAGAAATGAGCAGTAAATCTTTTTCAATCACTTTACCATTTTCGTCTCGAGCACTCAGACTCTTTATGGACCAATAATGTTTTTTTTTTTTTTTTTTTTCTCAAATTATTTCGATCTCGGATTCACCGAATTCTCTCGCGACACATATTTCAAATTCTTCATCGTCGAAACCGCACACACGAGTTGAATCTATGACTCAAACGTCTTCGGGAACCGCGTCGTACTGACTGAAATAACGCTCGCGATGAGCCTCTCGCTTTTGCTCGATCTTCTGCCTCGTTGGACTCGCGTGCTACAGAGAGAAAGAGTCTCGACTGCGGTTAACAGGACAAGCGAGTCTAGTTGACTCCGTTTACTCATCTTTCCAGCCTGCTTCTCTCTTTTTTCCTCTTTTCTCACAGCAGCACTTGTTCAGATTTCTCTCTCGCGTCGCGTAGCATCTCCGTTACTGAACACACTCTTTCTCCAAAGATAATATGGATGCTTATATATTCGTGATGGCTCTCACGAATGCCTCTTACGGCCGCGACATGTTCCACCTATAAATATTGACTCTCGCAGTTCTTCAATCTCCAGAATCCATTGCAGCATTTTTCTATAGATATTAAATTGAGTATGAAAAATTATTGAATCGTCGATCACCTGAAATGAGAAAAATCTTCTCTCTGTAAATATTGCTTTGATGGAGAAATGTCAGAAACGTTTCGCTTTGAACGAGAGAAAAATTCGAACAAGGCGCGAGAAAAGTCTCTGCAGTAATCGAAGGTAAAGAAAGAAATTCTTGTTCAGCTACCGAGAGGAAAATAAAGCAGAGAGAGAGAGAGAGAGAGAGAGAGGACGCTAAGGGAAAAGAAATTGCTCGGAGCACTGTGTAATTACTTCAATTCGAGAATTACCGACGAGTCTCTAACTGTATATAAAATGTGCAATTGCTGATCGACGTGGGTTTGCTATATGCGATTCTTTTGTGCACCTCGAATACGGATTTCTGCGGATTTACGGAAAGAAACGACGATTTCTTCTTGAGTGAGAAAAAAAATAGGAGAGAAGGCAAGAGAGAGAGAGAGAGAGAGAGGAAATGGTAGGAAAATCGATGAGAGCTCTGATGATGACTAGCTCGAGCGTCGCCAGAGTCCCGATTAATTGCGCACCTCGGGGGCACTCTTGAGATCACTTGTGCTGCTTGCTGCTCGATCGTTTCGAAGCGATTCTTTTCCAATTTCTTCTACATGCGGTTGACTAGCACGAGTGTGTGCAATTAAATTTATCGAGATGAGAGAGGCATGTTTTTGCCTGCACGGTGGTTGTCGTGTGAGCATCAATAAAAATGATGCGTTGAATGATAATTGAATAATTAAACGCAATTAAAATATTATTCAAATTGAAAATTATCGCAGTGAGAATTCCTGCAAATGCTATTTACTTCCTTGCATAAAATTATGTTCGGAAGAGTTTAATAACTTTAGCAACGAAATTATTCATTTTGACGTAGATCGTAATTCGCGTGTGCTGCTGACGCGAAAAGAAAAAGAGAGCAAAACCGAAGAGGTGAAAGATGAAAAAACATAAAAATGCGAATATAAAGAGAGAAATTGGTCGGTCCCCTTCGCTCTCCGTTGACCGTAATCGCGTTATCGTTTTATCACAGCGAACGATGTCCACCTGGGAGAGTAGGATCAAAAACAAAAATACGCCGTCGTCATCGCGTTGTAACGATGGCGCGGGGTATGCAAAGTAGAGACAGCCCTAACGCGGTTTCCGGTTTATCGGAGCCTGTCGTCTCGCGCCTCTCTGTCTCTCTATTCTTGGCCTTTGTCCATCTCTTTATCTTCGTCTCTCTCCCTCTCTGTCCCTTGGCGTCCCGAGGGAAAAGCTGAAGAGAGCTGTACGTTTCTCTCCGTGCATGCCTGTTTTCGCTTCAGAGGCAGGCCATATACCAACATCCTCGACAATTCCCTGGATACACTCAACGTAAAATTCTGCCACCATCACCAATGCCGCCGCGTCGTCGTTGAGAGCTTCGAACCGTACGAGCTGGACCTCACCGCACGCCGTATTAACCGGCACTCCCGAAACACCATCACAACCCTTTTCACTCTGACTACATATAGAGAGTTATCCATACACACACATGTACAAGGTGTCCATCATATCCTTCTGTATGATTCTACGAAAGGAAGCAAATCTCAAAAGATTCCACATTGGGGTTTCTCGCTGACGACACGCTCTGAAAAGAGTAATCGATCGATGGTGAGCAGAGGTGACAGAACAACGGACGAAGGGTCTAGTCCTGTCTCTTCCATCGCTTCGATCGACACGAATCGGCCAGTCGCACTGATTTATTAACTTAAAAAAAAAACTGTCAATCGCTGAGTCGAAACGAAAAAAATTGCTTTCGCTTAAAAATCTTGCATTTTGCTCGAATAATAAAATTCAATTGGCGAGCTTTTTACACACCCTGTACGTGTACATGGACAAATGATTTCTATAGCTATGTGCGTAGCCCGCGAAATGAAATTACTCGATGCTCGACGCGCCAACGTGGAAACGTCGTTAACCGTGTAGTTATATCGTCGATGCGTGTCGCACGAGCGTTCGTTGTAAATCGAGTTTGTACCTTTTCTACGGAGAACTCGGCGGACAGAGAGCTCGAAACTCTGGCACCAATAGCGGCGGATAACACGTTGAAAAAGGAAAGGATAGACAATGGAAGAGTTGCGGGCGTGAGGGCAGGACGCAGTGGAAATTCTCGATTAGCTTGGACATCCTGTAGCTATTTTTCTCCAAGTTTTCGTACGTATGAGTTTTCCCATATAACCGCAGCAACGGTCTGTGAGCTAATGGATTTTCTAAGCGAAAAGATGCTTCAGAAGGCTTGCCCCAACAACAAATTCGAAATAACGAGTTTTTGTAAATTTATATCGCCACAGAAATGAGACCATTTCCGTGCACATGATCCTCCCACTAAAACTCATTAATTTCTACAATTGCAATAAAACATTAAAAGTGTTTTTTTTTTTTTATCCATTTACGCGATGAATGCAACAATACTTCGTACACGCATGTTTTTCATAACGCCCATTTTTTTTCTCTCTATTTTTCTTCGTGTATTCACGATACAGCTGATGGCTGTAATTCGTCACTCGATTGCCATTGTACGTTCCGCTCGTTTATCCGCTTACTCGAAAATATCCTGCGATGTATGCATCATCGAGTTTGCAGAGATTGATGAAAATTGTCAGGTTGGAATCGGCAAATCATTTTTATTCAACCGCTATAGAATTGAGCACTTTTTCGCGGGTATATAGACTTTTCTATAGTCGATTGATTAACCCTAGGACGTTTACCTGGGGTCAAAAACGACCCCAGCCCACTTTCTCCTGTTTTTTATCGTTTTACCGCATTTTTGACTAATTTTTTGACTTGAAGCAAAATTGCCCAGGCTCACGCGATCCTGCATTGAAAAACGAAAAGAATGAGCCCAAGTCGAACCCTTTTCGTTAAATTTTACCGGAGATATGAATTTTTCAAAATTGGGGTCTGTATGACCCCAGGTTACCGGAATAGGGGAAAAAAATAGGGTTATCGTTCTAGGGTTAAGGTTGGGCCGATTTTTCGATACTTTCAGCAAACATTCAAAATAATTTTCGCTGATTTGTCAGATTCTCACAATCACGATTCCAGTAGCTACAAAGTATAAATCTCAAAGTTGTAATGGCACTTGAGAGATGATAGGAAATCATAACAGTGCAGGCTTTCAAGTGCTCCGTATATACGAATAAGAGATGCAATTTCAAAGTGAA
>OY998138.1:2025978-2062476 GCA_963921915.1 Hyposoter dolosus | reverse complement strand
CCTTAATATGGGTAAAAAAAAAAATTGATCGTGCCGCCCTCCAAAACGGTTCCAATTAATAAAAAAAAAATCTACGCGAAGCCCCAGCTATGTCCGTTAAGAGGAAGACGTGCCTTCAAGCATAAACTTAAATTTAAATATCAATTTTTCTCCATGCTCGGACAAACTGTGATTTTTCAATCTAGTGTATGTCTCAATTTTTTTTTTTCAACTTTCCGAAGCTATTATATATTGGTATTCAATATACAGATGAAATAATAATTTTTGAATAATATTTTTAATCACAAAAAAATGGAATTTTGAATTTGCATCTTGTCAGAAGAATCTATCAAGTACGAAGGATATAAATTCACGATAAACCATTTATATCGAACTTCCGGATTGGCCAGAATTGATTTTTTTTTTCAAGTTTGTTAAAAATATTCCTTGCATGCTGGAATACAAAAATATTAATATTTCAGAGATCAGACTCCCAGTACTGGGGATGAAAACTGTATTTGAACATTACTTTTGCAAAAATGCATAGGGGGATTTTTAACTTGACAGGGTTTCAAACTTGGCGAGTTTCTTCGTTTCATTAAAAACAAGGAAATTTTCATTTGCACACGTCATCCAATTGGTCGGTAAAAACATAATATGTAAAAAATGTACACATAAGATATCGATGCTAGTTCGTTCAGTACGAATTTATTTATTTAAACCACAAATATATCGTAAATGATTGCATATTACAATAATTTAATTTATATCGATCCGACTAAAATTTTTGCATAACCGTTTCTTTTTTTGCATCGGGAAATTTTTTCCGGTACTCGCTTACAATGCTAAGTATGTATTGCTTTTGAGCCTCGTTTTTTGTCAGAATATTATTATAGCTTTCGATTAAACAAACTGCCCTCTCTGCTACATCATTAACAACTTTTAAACTTTTTACTATTTTTAAACCCTCCGCAAAGTTTTCATCCTGAAACCACAAGGACGGATCCATTGTTAAAAATCCCCTATCGATGTTGAATCTATCGAAAAAATTCAGGGATTGCGAAGTTACAAAATAGTCCATCTCTTTGTCTAATAAGTGATCGATGTTTTTCGGATTAATTTGGAATCGTTTCGAGCTGTTCTCGTATGATGTTTCTTCGCTCGAATTTATTTCGATCAACATTTTTCGCTTCACATCAGACGATAATTTTTCATCGAAAAATGCAATCGCAGCTGATTCTGGACTAAGGTACCATAAATGATTTTTCAACTTGACCAGTGTTACGCGAGATATATCAGCGTCAACTGATTTATAATTATGAAGCTTTTTTAAAAATTGCAAATCGTGATTGGGAGCCTGAGGTGCAAGTGGAGCCATGAACCAAGCCTTCACGTAGATTATTAGGATGAAAAGACATACATCCCAAAGTGCCTTCTCTTCTTTTTTTGTGAGTTTGAATGCCACGCGAAATAAATAGATTTTTATACAATATATCGCTTTGGACATCCATCGGGCATGATGATATGCGCCTGGAAATCTGAATCTAACACCGCGAGATGGAATAACACCTAGGAATATTTGCGTCAATTCTAGAAGTTCCTTATAATCGTCTCTTGGTTGCATAGTTGTCAAAGTATCTTCAACGAAAGAATTGATACTTTCAACATTGTCAATCAATATTTTCTGTACATTTCCGCTCTCTATTCCGCTCTTGTATTTACTTTTATCCAGCCGAGGCCAGGTTTCTTGGAACCTCTTGAATATCGGAACACTCGGACCAGAAGTTCCAGGCATTTGTTCCTCGAAGACACTTCTGAGAATTATTTCAAATATGTGGTGTCGGCAAGGTAGCCATAAAATATCTCGTTCCAACATTTGCTCTAGAAGAACTGCTGCGCCCTTCACCCCACCAAGATTGGCTGCCGTCGTATCACAGCATAAAGCTTTTACTGCGTCGCAAAGCCCCCAATCCTCAAGAACTTCAAAAATGGATTTTGCTTGAGCTAGTCCTGTTCCATTAATTAGCTCGGGTATTCCTAGCAGTTGGTCAACATCGCCATTGGTGACGACAATTGGTAGTCTATCCAATACTTTACGCTTCAACAAATTAGGGAGCAGTTTTCCATCCCAATGTAGAACGACGGAACTTAAGTCGATATTTTGAAATACTGTCTTAATATTTTTTGCTTTGGTTTCCCGCAATTTTTGCCTATAACGCTGAATCGATGATCTATTGATTATTAAAGACTCTAAATCATGACCTAATGATTGAGCTATAGCGGCAATCAGATGTACAGAATCTCTGTCGCTCAATTGACATTTGTCCAATGTCGCAACTAATTTTTCGTCTATGAAACTAATCATTCCATGTGGTTTTTTTGGGACAGATGGCCCAGCATCATCCTCAACGTCGATAGGAGGAGAGTCATCTACACCCTCTATGCAAATATTTGAATAAGTTCCAACGCTTCTTTGGCTGAGACTTTGAAGAGAAACGCTTTCCGAGCTTGTCTCTAATTCCACAAATCGATCTTGAAAATAAAATGAAAAATGAGCGAATGGAAATTATTTACACTATTATTATTCGAACGAAATATTGAACTGTTACTAATAATTTTGAGAAAACTTACTCAATAATTCTTTTTCAGCGATACTTCGTTTTAATCTTCGCGCTACAATTACCTCTCTCTGCAATTTAGCTTTTTCTTCTGTATCATAGATGGTCTCGATGTCTCCAATGAATCCGATTCGCCCATCCTTTCTCTGATTTATTAAAAAATCTTTCCCTCTCTGATCAACCATCTCGAGCACATTTCCGTGGGCAATATCGAATAGGTTATTGAACTGCGAGGTAAAATCTATTTCTCGTTCTTCGTTAGAACTTTGTGCACGATTTTTTTGTATCTTCCGCCAGTCGTCATACAAGTTTTCCAATTTCGTTACACACCGATCTAACTTTTGTGTCGGCAAACGAGCTTTTGTCCAAAAAATCATCGCTTCTTTTATCGTCAATGTTGAACTTTCACGTAGTGTTAATTTTAATTCTCGCAGGTTGAAGAACAAAACTTTAAGAATCTGCAATCGAGACGGTAACTTATTGCCGTAAATTTGTGCATCGACGTTGCCGATCAAAACGGACAAGTGGAAAAACGAATCGCAACGGAAAGCGGAAAAATGAATCGCAACGGAAAAGTGGAAAAACGAATCGCAACGGAAAAGTGCAAAAACAATCGCAATGGACAAGAGAAAAAACGGAATCGCAACAAAATTTTTACTTGAAGTTTTACGGGCAGATTGTTAATGTACTTGTCTAATTTGAAAATCTGCCCGTAAAACTTCAAGTAAAAATTTTGTTGCGATTCCGTTTTTTCTCTTGTCCATTGCGTTTGTTTTTCCACTTTTCCGTTGCGATTCGTTTTTCCACTTTTCCGTTGCGATTCATTTTTCCGCTTTTCCGTTGCGATTCGTTTTTCCACTTGTCCGTTGAAGTTTCACTTCTACTATGTGTCCCAGCACACATTACCTTTTTTTCCGCAGGTTTACTGCAAATTATAATTTGTTTAGGTTAGGTACGTTTGAATAAATGAATTTTTTGATTTAAACATATTTTATTCCATCAAACAAAAATAAAAAAACTAGAATTAATCGGGAACCAAAAAAACATGAATATCTTTCTCTAAAATTATACACATACAAAGGAACATTAACAAATGCACATCTTTCGTCATCAATGTTTATTCGACTCATCTGCGTTATAATCAATAAAAGATACAATTGGCTTATGGTACCGCAGATAGAGGCAATGATGTCCAGCCACGTGCAGAGCGTAAGGAACAACAGCTGAGCACACGCCGCCGGAACTCTAGCGGAGACATTACAAGTAGAGCATCTGCTCAGCTGTCCCCCCTATCCCCACTCTCCACGCGCCTGCGCATTATATGCGTCTAATACAGCCGTTGCCCTTTCTACGCCGCCGCCAGCCTTTCTCTCCCTCCACCGCTGGCACCTCTCACCAAGCGATACCCCCTCCGCGTCTACCCCCTCCGCGCGGCGGTAACGCTTTTTCGTGACAGAAAAATCCTAAGACCCCCCGTCTATATAGAAGTTTCACTTCAAAAAAATATCCTGACAGAGAGTACGTGTTGATGCCATGATTCAATTTTCTTTAACTTCGCACAAAAATAAGATACGATAGTCAATAAGATTTATCATAAGACATTTCACGTACGCTGTTCCCCCGTCTCCGTTTAACTTTGAAGGTTATAACGTCCCAATAACTCAGCTGACGATACAACGGCGTGGATATCTTTTCTTTTTTTCTGTGTCGCCACCTTCTGGCGGCATATGTCACTAGGACGGGGCTATTATTCGCTTTTTATGATCGACCACCAAATTCAAAATTACATATGAAAAAACGTGAAAAGTATGTAGATTATTCTGAATAAAAATATTTTTTTTAATTTAATTATGCATCAATTGAAGAAAATCGGTGACGTAAATCAAATTTTAACGTATGAATCGTTGTTACGGTGATGTAAAACAAGTTTCACATCAACATAATAAAACAAAAATAATAACGACACCGATTATGAAAAATAAGGAATTTTATTAAAATTACGGGAATTTCATGCTTATAGGCACGTCTTCCTCTTAACGGACATAGCTGGGGCTTCGCGTAGATTTTTTTTTTATTATTTGGAACCGTTTTGGAGGGCGGCGCGATCAATTTTTTTTTTACCCATATTAAGGGCCACCCTAGTGTACATACTTCGCAGATTTCCTTGTATTTGTTGTTTCCTGAGTAATAGTCCATGTGTGTTGATGTATGTTACTAAGTTCCAGGTCGTGTGGTATGATTGAAGTTTTCCAAGCTGCTGGGTATATAGTCCGGGGTTTTCCGAAAATGGTGTAATGGTTACAGGGTCGTTGCCACCTCTGGCAAAGGCGTGGCATCTGCAACATATGCCGATTTTATTTTGTCTACGTGTACTATCTTTGTTTTTCCGTTTTCCATGAGCAATTTAACGTTATTGTTATCTCTAATTTCCAGGATTTCAAATGGTCCTGTGTAGTTACTGTCGAGTTTTCCCTTTTTGGGTTCCTTAATTAAAAATACTAGTTGTCCTACTTGGTACTTGGGTGTCTTAGTTCGTCTATCGGGTGGGAATGATATTTTCGAATAACTACAATTTTGAACAGCTAAAACTTCGAATTTACGATTATTAGAATGATAATATGACGACGGACTGATCTTACGACGGTTTTTGAAGTTGAAAATTGAAGACTAAGAAACTGCAGAATTCGAAGCATGCTTACGTCGAAAAAAGAATATAACATTTGGCGATATTACGAAGGCTAAAATATCGATTTTACGAAAATTCGACTATTACATCTCCGAGTCATGAAATACTAGAACTCGCAATGCTGTGAATATTTACAATTTCGAAAATATAATAGCGAAGGATTAATCATTACTGAGGTTGAAATACCGAAACTACTAAAAGGCGAACGGCCAAAACGGCGAAACACCCGAACGGCGAACGATCAAAATAGCGAAAGCCTATGGAACTTGACGCATATGTTTCTATTTTACCGTGCTTCTCAACGGGGTGACAGATGACACTAGTTGGTGCACTAAGAAGGAAAGTCTTTCCGCTGACCTCCTTCAATTTTGATGAAATTGAAATATGTTATTCTTCATCAAAATCTAAAAGACACGTATTTTTTTTATCGGCGGAAAAACGTTTCTAAGGGGTGAAAATATCCCCTAAAGTTGAGACCTCCGAGGGGTAGTTTTCTGGTTTCGCCTATTTTCACTCGAGATAAGCGAATGCACCCAAATGGATAATCAACTTAATGATAAACGATGGAAAATGCAACTGGTTTCATATCGGGGGGTTGCACAGGAAAAAAGTTATAGGGGTTGAAATTCACAAAATCGTTATAACAAAAAAACTATAGCACCTATCTCAAAGGTTTCAATTGCATTTTGAAGAGGGCAAAAAAGTAGTAGATACGGGTTTTTGCGTTTTTCCCGCAAATGAAGTTAAGGGGGTGAACTACCCCTATATATGTCTACAGTAAATCTCAATAAAACGGCAGTATTTCTTTGTTTTCTTATTTCTTCTCCTTGTGATACGTGTTTTTTTCCAATTTTCAACGTCTACATCTCAAACGATAGATAGATTTTTCTGGAAATAGCATTTTCATAACTGGTGAAAGCGATAGAACCAAAAGTGTGCGTCCAATCTTAATAAGTTGTTTTTTTTTTTAAGGCAATTTAAGACACTAGTTATACTTAAAAGATTTAATTATAAATGTATTTAAGCAATGAATTTTACCTAATTGAGCAAGGAAATTTCGAAACAATAAAATTTCCCTCTGAAAATTCTACCACTCTATCAATTTTTTATTTTTTGTCACTTTTTACGGTATCCATACCAATCACATCCGTAGTTTCAAAGAATTTTATTATTTATTTATTTTCGCCGAAAATTACATATGGGTTAATTTTTACGGATCATCATTTTTTTTATTAGTCAATATTGAATAAGCCAGAAGATGAATTCCAAAAATATCTACACCTTATGATCTCACGAAAATTTAGTAAATATTGACGCATTTTCATAGTTATCCCCCCTTACTCCCCTCTTTCTTAACGGTGTTATCTGGGAATCACTTCTGTTCAGTTTGTGACTCGCTCTCAAAATTAAATTTCAAATACGACGTGGAAGCAGTAACAAAACAGCGATCGCGGCATATATTCACCACAGTCGGCTATTTTTCTTTTACACAAAATCAGTCACTTGTAATTCGAGACTATTTAAAACGAAATTGTAAATATTAATCAAAATGATGATAAATCCTTTGAACGTTATTAGAATGCTTCTCGCAACTTTTGAAGTTATGCATTTACCGGATTCACCAGTAAATAACGACGAAATACCATTGAAAGAAAACTTTGAAAATATTTTGTTGACTGCAATGAACGAATACAGTGGTTTCGAAATGGTGGAAGAAAATTCTTTGCATTTTGAAGAACCGTTCAAGGATTGGGAAATGGAAATTGTTGAAGATAAATAATGGTCAAACGCCCTGCATGAACCAGAATTTCCGCCTGATACATGCACTCGTGATGACGAAGGCTTATCTTACAAGTACAAATTAAGGGCCGTTGAGTATTGGCGCAGCGGGAAGAAAGGAAATTTAGGTTTGGGCAGTGTTAAACAAAAGTTCAAGAGAGTGCAATCTATAAGACAGTTGCGGCGGTGGGCGCACAATTTGAACAAAGGGGGCACGTACAAAGAAAATTAGCACGTATTTGTGCTTACACTTTGGAAAATTTCAAAGTTGCTGTGGATGCTGGTTTGATAGTGCACGATTCCGATTTGAAAAGATGGGCCTTACATGCTCAAAGAGAAATAGGGCATACCGATTTTCGTTTCAAAGCATCTCGTACGTGGATAAACTCATTCAAAGCAGCTCATCGTATCGTATCGAGAAAAATAAATAAATTTGTTACATCTAAAACAATTGAAGATGGAACAGTGTTGGAACAACAAATTCGAAAATTTGTCGATGACGTAAAACAAAATATTAAAACTTACGGATTGCCAAATACATTCAACGCAGATCAGAGTGGCTTCCAACTAGAAATGCATTCCGGAAGAACTTTAGCAGTCGAAGGAGAAAAGCAAATACAATGTCTTGTACAATCAGTCTCTTCTATGACCCACAGTTACAGTATTCAACCGACTATATCAGCTGATGGTAAGCTGTTATCTCCTCTATTTTTGGTTTTAAAAGAACCAACTGGCAAGATTGGTCCAATAGTGGAAAAGACGCTTTTCAGACCGGATAATGTGTACATAGAAGTATCCAAGTCTGGGAAGCTTACTTCAGGTATAAATTACACACCCACTGTTTTTGTATAGATATTTTTTCGAATGATGAAAATACGTTTTTCTATTTTCAGATCACTTCAAAACTTGGTTACAGCATGTATTGTTCCCGAAAATTGGTCAAAAATCTTTATTACTGATTGATTCTTGGACTGGACACTGCCCCAAAGTTGTACTTGATGTGAAACCTTCAAATAGAGATGTCAAAGTAATGATTATACCTAAAGGAACTACCGGAAAAATTCAACCCCTCGATGTTTTTGGATTCCGAGTATGGAAAAATTTTGTTGGACATTTTTCTGATCATTGTCTTTTGATGGATTATGATATCGATTTGCATTTGAGAAACAATATCATAAAGCTGCAGTCATTCGTGCATAACCAACTGTCGTCACCGCGTTATATCGATCTTTTCAAATATTTTTGGTACAAAAGTGGTTACATAGAAGAAAAATCAGCGAATTTTGAAAATCCTGTAGATTTTGCATTTGGAGATTCCTGCAACTCACATTGTGAAGTTCCAGGTTGTGAAAATGTTGCTATTATTCGCTGCTCCTGGTGTAAAAAGTCGCTATGTTTTAAACATCTTTTTGATGACTATCATTACTGCAGTACTTACAACGGCTAGAATAGCCTGCGATTATATATTCGCTTCTATCTATCGCTACAGTGATTATTTTGTTAGACTGTTAACCTATCATCAATTAAAGATAAAAGCATGTTGTACGTTTTCGTTTTTTTTTTCGTTGACTACACAGTTTTTCTATGTGACATCCCGAAACTTTGTCTATCTACCGAAACAAATATGTGTAAGCGCTTATCGTACGCCTATATTATCTCATTGCCAAATATAAATCAATCGGAATTATCGATAAGCCATATATGTATACTTTTTCATCGAAAAATCGATCTTTAAATAAGTTGGCTTCTAGATAAAACCGTTCATTTAATGATATATACGTGGCACGGTTGTTGTAAATTTGAAGAAAACACGTATCACGAGGAGAAGAAATAAGAAAACAAAGAAATACTGCCATTTTATTGAGATTTACTGTAGACATATATAGGGGTAGTTCACCCCCTTAACTTCATTTGCGGGAAAAACGCAAAAACCCGTATCTACTACTTTTTGCCCTCTTCAAAATGCAATTGAAACCATCGAGATAGGTGCTATAGTTTTTTTGTTATAACGATTTTGTGAATTTCAAACTCTATAACTTTTTTCCTGTGCAACCCCCCGATATGAAACCAGTTGCATTTTCCATCGTTTATCATTAAGTTGATTATCCATTTGGGTGCATCCGCTTATCTCGAGTGAAAATAGGCGAAACCTGAAAACTACCCCTCGGAGGTCTCAACTTTAGGGGATATTTTCACCCCTTAGAAACGTTTTTCCGCCGATAAAAAAAAATACGTGTCTCTTAGATTTTGATGAAGAATAACATATTTCAATTTCATCAAAATTGAAGGTCAGCGGGAAGACTTTCCGTAAGTGAGACCGTATGGCTCGGCAGGGTTTCGGTGTGAACACCGTTCTTCGACTCGACGGTTCGAGGGGCAGGGTCGACTGAAACGCTGCAAGCGCCACTATCATCACGCATTACTGAAGTAATGTGGCGTCAAAACAATAATTTCAAAAGCCAAAGTTTCTAGCTCGGGCATCTTTTTATAACTTTGAAAAAAAAAAGATAAATATGACGAGAACTTTTCTTTTTTTTCTCATAATTACGTCGCAGGGAGTCAGATAATATTTTCTTTTATCAACACGTACATGAATCTAGTGAGGGCGATTATTTAGCTTTTATTTGATTTTCGATTGCATTCTGTATGACGATTTTTCACTGAGATAAGGAGGTCAAGCGAAAAATTACTCTTTTGTCGTTGATCATTGTTATCTCATGAAGTAATGATCATTGCGCAAATGGAAGGAGGATTCAGGAAGGTGGTGTTACCGGAAAAATACATTTACCTGCAATATTAACTTTAAAAAAGTACAAAAGATAAGTCTTTCCGGTGTTTCACAAAATTGACCTCTTTGAATGCTGATTTCTTTTTTTCTGTCAATTTTCTACCGCCAGCACAATCGCAGTTTTTTCCCCCAGATCTGTCGAGTATTCGATGGCAATCGTAAGAAAAATAAAAAATAGCTCAATCGATGTTATTGCTTTATTGCAGGATTTTCCAGGGTATATATTCAGCTAAAAAACCTACCACCATTGGAACTTTTTGCAATGTTTTCGAAATAGCAGAACATTTTGCAAAATATTTTCTAAAAATCTTTCTTTGTACTTTTTTTTCGAGGTTATATGGCAGGTAATTTTATTTCCGTTGAAACAACAAAAGATACTTTTACAAAATGCACTTCGATAGCAGCCGATAGCTCAGCGAGAAATCGTCGTACAGACGCTAAACAGAAATCAGAAAGAAAATTAAAGCTGGACGATCATGCTGAGTGAATTCATCATTGATTCGGATGGAAATGTTTTTCTGAATTCATGAACGAATGGCAAGCACGAAATTGGAAAATTTTTGTCTCCTCATTTTGCCACTGATTCCGTCACCACGAAATTTTAATAAACCTACAAATGGTAAGCTCCACGATATGCTCTTTTGCTTTTCCGTACGATTATTTTTTACGGAGTTGCAGCCTTTGCAACTCCGTAAAAAAAGCTTACACAATTTACTTGCTCCTTTAATTGAGAGCATCATGTAATTTGATAAGCATAAGCTTTTTCTTCTGTTATCTATTTAGTATCGCACGCTTGAAGAATTCTAACTCAAATTGGAATTCATTAATTTCTTGTTTTCTTTCCTGACTTTGCTACTATGAGGAAAAACGAATTCCAACGGAACTGTATATCTCATTTATAACACTGTCTTGACTACTTTCCAGGCAAATATGAAAAGAATCGTACGTGTGGTACCTTTTCTTTTACATTCAACTTTGTACGTTAAGTAAAGATATTTTTGTTTAATGTATCGCGGAAAAACGTAAGTATATTGTGATATATCCATTTTATCCATGATACATTTTTCCAACCATATTTTTTCAATAGTGCCGGTACATAGCCGGTCAGATGTACACGTGTGATATATTCGTTAATCAAGTCTCATTATTTTGCGATGTTGTTGAGAAATCTGGTAACAAAAATAGAAAGCTAGTTTGAATAGAAATGCGTATTTAACATTAGTGGATTCGTGAAAAACAACAAAAATGATTCAAATTCAAAATCGAGATATGAAAAATGTAATAAGTGTGACAAGTGAAATGTATTAAGATCTTGAAAAAGTCGAAAAATATAATTTGGACTTTCTAAAGTTTGAATGTATTTTGTGCCTGTGGTAAATTTGGTGGAGCATGGAATTCTGCCAGGTAAGTGAACGATCACATTTCGAGCTGAAGAAAAAGCTAGACAATGTTGATGTTTATCCCGTTGAAATGCAACGAAAAATGATTTTTTTCAAACAGATCGCAACGCTTTTTTTACTGTATTCATCAAAACTAGTGGGGCAGAGTTCGCTGCCACTCGAAAACCGAATTTACTAAAGGAAAGGAGAAAAAGTGCATTAATTGTAAAAGTAATGAATAAAAAATAAATCTTTCGTTGTATTCTAACGATGCAAACTTCAGTATCGCGAAGCTAGAAAAAAACTGCTCCGGCAATTTCGTAACGAAACTTCGTGATTAACGGGTGATTGTGTTACAAAATTATTCTTGATTCAAGGATAATTAAGAGGCAATACACGATATAAGGGGAAAAAACTGCAAACTTCTGATGTTTCAGTGTAATATATGAATACGTTAGGAGTGGTCCAGAAAATGAACAGGGAATGAGACTGAATACAATATTAATGCTTTCCAGAGTACAGCTCATTGGGAGTAACGATATATGCAACTTATTTTGGTAGCATGGTTAACAAATTTGATAACTTCGCTCAAAATAATCGCAGGGCGATCTTTTTTTTTTGCAAATTCTTTTCTGGTAAATACGACAATGGCCTCGAAATTGAATTGTTCCTAATAGTTATCTGAATAATGATTGCGTATCGTTAGTTAACGTCGGGCGATATCTGTAAATCATTTTACCAGGAATATGGAACGGGTGATAAATAAATTGCCATTTGTACTCAGTTTCATTCATGACAGTAAGTTTATCATATACACTGTAAGATGCAACGCTTGTGTGTGTGCGTGTGTGTTCACGCGTACAGGAGTGAGTTGTGTCAAAGCAGATAGATTTACATAACAGAACAGGGCCCATGTTATCTTTCGCAGTTATAATTAAAAGAGCCGAATGCAAAAATATATAGTACGCATCGTCCCCAGCATCAGTGTATTCGTTCACACAGACACCAACCAGCGCTGCGGTGGCTACACGGACTACACGGTGGCAGAACTACACGGACCCCACAGAAACCGTGCCAAGCGCACCCATAAGGCTTGTGGTTTCATGTAAATCTCTATTTTGTGGTTGTGTGCGTGCGTGTCGCGAGATTGCCGATTTTCGCGATATAGAGCGATAGAGGCGCGATCGGCGCGAGAGGCGAAGTCTTACACTTGCGGTGGGAGATGTCTCCTTTTTATTCTTTTACCGCTTCTAACTTAGAATCAAGGTTTTTTTTTTTAAATACAAGAAGTTGTCCTACAATACCAAAACAATACATTACTAATCAAAATTTCTTTTCAAATATATTCAAGAGACGCGGCAGCGGCTTCAAACTTACTGTAATTAATGAAACTGTGTACAAATTGAAATTTATTCGTCACTAGCTTTCATATTTATGAGGAAATTATTAACAGATATAGACCCATGAAAATTGCAGAAACGCAATTATTATTCTGGTAACTATTTGAAAAAAAATCATTTTTAAGACTTTTGTTGTATTTACGAAAAAAAATATTGCAAAATTGAAATAAAAAAAATCTCTGTATGCTTATTATGAAAAAAATTATTAAATTTGTTGAAAGCGCTACCAAAATAAGGAGAATGCGATACCCCCCGTGCCTCTGGCCGAGTGGCTGTCGCTGCCCGTGCGTCCATGGGCGGGAAATCGGAATAAAATGTTATCTGCAATAAGGCAAATGCTGCAAAGAGTTGAATATATTAAATTCAGTCTTATGCCCAAAAGGTAAAGAAGGCTCGTTCGTTCATTCTGGCGCAACTTCGTTTTTAAATAATCGACACCGTATTCTGTGTAATCGATCCATCAAGACTCGATTATTACAATGCAAACAAAAAGTTCCATGGAAAAAAATATTTGCAAGATATAAGCGCTGTTAACTGCGAATAACTGTTGCGTTGCGATGCTAACGCCACTGGCGAATTTCAAAAATTTCTACGTTTACCGACTGAGAACATTGAAAACTACATCTTCAGGCAAGAAACGGCGTGCTCGCGTTCGCGCGGGCTCCTTGCTAGGATTTGCTCGTACTTGCTCATCTGCGCAAGCTTGCGCGTTGTTTGTTTTATTCACAGTCTGTATTAACATGTCCATGTCAGTGTATCGAATCATCAGAAAGTTTTACCGCGTCGTTTCAAAGTTTTTTTTTCGAATTTATTCATTTTTCTTACCATTTACTTAATATAATTCCGTTGCTTAAGGTTCGAGCATAAATATTTCTTATTCATACAAGTGTGGATTTTTTAATCATTAGTTTTGTTCATTTGTTTCATGAATTATTTTCGTTTGATATTTTCGTGTGTTTCTTTCGTTTAATATTCCCGTGTGTTATTTTCGTTTAATATTTTCTTGCATTATTTTCGGTTATGACTTTCATTCATCGTTTTCATGCACTATTTTCGGGTATTTTTTTTGTGTTGTGATAATTCGAAATGCCACCGAGACCTCAAAGACGGTTGCCACTGTCGGACCGCATCAAGGACGGGCGAGTTTACCAAAAAAGCGGTACGTCCCGAGATCGCCGAACAATGTAAGTCAAAATATATAGTCTCAATTTTTTTCGTCAGGATTTATATTGCTTGATAATATTTGGTCACGCGTTTCAATGAACGAGATGTGAGTGTAACCAAAAAAGTGGACGAAACATTTTTTTGAATGATTCCATATCTAGCTAAGAAATTCTTTAGTTTTTCATGCAGTTGCACACTGTGCGTGGATTTGTTTACATTTATAGAGGATGCATATTGCAATAATTAATCATGTTTTGGGCGACGGCGGACGTATTGTCTCGGACAAAGCGAAACAACGGTAGAGAAAACTGTTGAATGTCCCTTCAAACTGTTTGTTTACATCTCGCTAGCACGCGTACTGTGATTTTTTGTCACTCTCACTATTCCTTTTCGCCCATCGGTCCATCCCTCTTTCTTCTTCCTTCCCTCTTTTGTTTCATTCGCTTCTCACCCGTCTGTCTGTCTCTCTCTCTCTCTCTCTCTCTCCCTCTCTTTCTGTGACTCGAAGTGCGGATGCTTCGGTCCAATACTTCTTGGGTAAAATTTTTAATAATTATCGCGTTTTCTTTGCGATATTTTTTCTGGTTATTAACACTTATTCAGTTTTCTCATTACTAAATAGACCATTTTTCTAAGGTATTTTTTTCATCAGTTAGAATTGCATCACGAATATTTATTTATCCTTTTTGTCGTTCGTGTATTATTTCTCGATAAAACTTCAGAAATTGCCTAATTGTAATTGATTCATCTTCGTTCGGAATTTCACAATGCAGTTCTCGAATCTCGATCATTTTTTTCATACGACATGAGCCGAATTTTCATTCTTCCCACTCTCTCTCTCTCAAATTTCCATTTTTCTCTCTTTTTCCTTCATTCACTTTTACTTCTTACCCGTGTGCCCTATCGCCCTTCTTCCCCCCCCCCCTCTCTCTCTCTTTCTCCTCCCTCTCTCTCTGGTGTAATACTTTTTGGGTAAAATTTGTAACTGTTATCACGTTTTCTTTGCGTTATTTTTTCTGGTAATTTACACTTATTCAGTTTTTTCATTACTAAATGCACCAATTTTCCAAGGTATTTTTTTTCATCAGTTATCATTGCATCACAAATATTAATTTAATTTTTCTGTCGTTCGGGTATTTTTCCTCGATCAAACTTTAGAAATTGCCTAATTGTAATTGATTCACCTTCGTTCAGAATTTCTCAATGCAGTTCTCGAGTCCCGATAATTTTTTTAATACGACGTGAGCCGAACTTTCATCCTTTTCTCTCTCTCCCAAATTTTCATCCTTCTCTCTTTCTCCTTTGTTAACTTTTACTTCTTACGCGTGTGCTTGTCTCTCTCGCTTCTTCCCTCTACCTCTTTCTGTGACTTGAAGTGCGGATGCTTCGGTCCAATACGTGTTGGGTAAAATTTTTAACTGTTATCGCGTTTCCTTTGCGTTATTTTTTCTGCTTATTGACACTTATTCAGCTTTTTCATTATCAAATGCAACAATTTTCTAAGGCATTTTTTTTCATCAGTTATCACAGCATCACAAATATTAATTTAATCTTTCTGTCGTTCGTGTATTTTTCCTCGATCAGACTGTGAAAATCGGTTAATTGCAATGGATTCATCTTTGTTCAAAATTTCGCAATGCAGATCTCGAGTTTCGGTCAAGTTCTTTGTACAACATAAGTCAAATTTTCAACAACGTCGAAAAATTCGCTGAAATTTTTTCTACATTTCATTAAATCACTATATGTCATGTAAAAAAATGGATGAAGCAATCGCTATTCCAGAAGCTACTAACAAAACAAAAAATTGGAAAAATTACTTTACAGATAATTTTATGACTTTTCCGGTCAATAACTTCTGGGATGTCGATTCCATGGTCACTTTTCTCATGCCAAATGAGCCAAGTTTTTGCGCATCGTGGAAAAAAAGTTGAAAACTTATTCATACACCATTTCATTAATTTAAAAAAAATTTATATTTATATTCATGTCCACGTATACACTGTAAATACATATTTTCAAAAAGTGGGTTCCAACACAAGAAAGAAGAAAAAAACAGTCAAATGGAACGATTTCTTGAATGATTATGAACAATTAAAAAACAAAAATTTTTAAATTCCACAGAAAACAATATTCCAGAAGCTAGGGAAAATGGATGTACAGATGTACAGATAATATTGTAATTGTTTTGGTCAGTAGCTTCTGGAATATCCCCGGTCATTTTTCTCATACAATATGAGTTAAACAATAAAAAGTTGAAATTTTATTTTGTACTTAATTTCAGGAAAAGTTGAAAATTTTTTCCATATTTAATTTCCGTACAAAAAAATTTCAGTCAGTTTTTCCACGTTGATAAACATTTGGCTGATGTCGTATAAAAAAAATAACCAAGACTCGACGATTGCATTGACAATTTCTCATGAAAGATGAATCGATCACGATTAGCGATTTTCAAAGTACATGAACGACAGAAAGAATAAATAATATTTATTAACGAAAAAAAATCGGTTAGAAAATTGGTACATTTTGAAATGCAAATTGTATTGCAGAATTGGTTCCATTTTTCATTATATTGGTTGAAGTGCGTTTAGAAAAAATGTTCACAGTACTCTTGAGAAAGTAAGAAATTTTTAAAAAATTTGAGCACATGGATTTAATAGTGAAATTTCTCAAAGCACGGCTTTGCGAAAAATTACATTATCTGTACATCTGTATGATCTTTTTCCAATTTTTTTCCCCGCCAGTAGCTCCTGGAATATGCATTTTTTTCACTTCAATTATTTTTTTTGAATTGTTTATAATCATGCACAGAATCGTTCTATTTCTCTGTTCTTATTACTTCTTTGTATTGAAACCCAGTTTTTCAGGATGTGTGAGTCTTCCAATTTTTCCGGAAATATTCTCCGAGAAACTCGAATTGATATGAATATTTCGAAGCCTAATCCGTTCGTGGGTCGAGCAATTTTAATATATTTTCAACATCCTGGAAATTTCCACGGGTATCTTACTTTCTCAAGAATACTGGAGATATTTTGCCAAAAGCACTTCAACAAATAATGGAAGAAATAATCTGTCGAATTCATTTTTCATGAGAAAAATGTACTCATTTCCTAAGCAAAAAATTTTTTATCGCGCATCATCTTATTACAAAAATCAATACTACCTCCCGTCTTTTTACACCGTGTATCTCATATTGAAGTTATCCGTGTGACAATAATAAAAATAAACTTGATCCCGATATTATTTTATTCCACAGTTATCTCCGCTGTAAACAAAGAACTGTTTGCCAAGGCAAGGCCAAATTAGTTAACGGCATGATAAAGGATGGACATCCCCATTCTCCATATTGTATGCCAGATGATAGAGTCGCGAGCATGTTAGTCGATTCAAAACGGCTTTATGAGAAGCTCTGGCACGGCAATGGTACAAATTGAAAGATCTTCATGACACATTAGCGATTGTGTAAGTTTTTTGCACACAGTTGCATGGGTTTTCTCTTGTTTTTTTATGAATTCGTTTTAGTTATTAATTATTCGATGGTTTTTGTTGTGTGTGGTTGTGTATTATTAAAATGCGCTATAACTTCTTAACTTTTATCAATAGATATCCTGACTTTTGTTTTGTGTTTGGTATTTGACTTATGAAGACACGTAGAAGCAGCACAACGAGTGTCATTCCGTTCTA
The DNA here is from genome assembly GCA_963921915.1 of Hyposoter dolosus. Lineage (NCBI taxonomy): Eukaryota > Metazoa > Arthropoda > Insecta > Hymenoptera > Ichneumonidae > Hyposoter > Hyposoter dolosus. The sequence goes on along the minus strand of OY998138.1, from coordinate 2,045,002 downwards.
TACGGTCTTTCATCAAGAGACTCGGCAGAGTCTCGGGACAAGTACATTTGACAGCGTCTTCTGCTTGCCCGGGACTCACCCGAGTCTATTACCTCTGAATAAAGCGATTTCGACGGTGGGGGTAGACTCTTTCTTGAATTACGAAGCCCAGGGGTAATCTCATGTTCTGAAATTTGAACTAGAGACTGATTAAGTTATCCCCCTTCGATTGAGCCAAAAATCAACCCGATTGATGCCGTAATTGCTGAAAAAAAACTTTGCACGGGCAAAATTATGCGATGATCGAAGTGTGCGTGCGTGTATGTATACGACACAGAGAAAGGCCTCGTGTGGCTATCGTGTTTCTGATTGGTCGCGACTGACGACACATAAAACGAACAGTGCAGACGAGTGGGCGAAAAATGTCAGCTGATCGCGATGAAAAAAGGATTTTCGATATTTCGACGGCCCATATGGACGTGAGTGTGAGAGAGCTAGCTGAATTGAGTTCACATTTTTCTTTCACGCCGTTAACATTTTCGAGAAAATAACAGTTACAAACTTGTTCTGTGTCGAACAACGAACGTTGGCTAACCATTTATTTTCTCGAGAATGCAGGGTTATGGAGGAAAAATGTGAATATTGTGCTTACAGCTTTGACAGCTCGTCATAACCTCACAAATGCTAATTTGCAGCTGGCATTACCACCGATATACTCCAGTGATGGGGGAATATGCTTCACGAATGAATATGCTTCATGTTAGAGGGTAAATAAGCTCGCAGGAGATTATGAATACACAGCTATAATTTTATTGTTTGAGTACACGCCGCAACGGCTATCGCAATACTGACTGCTCCAAACAACGATAGCTCGATTTATCACTATATCACGTGATACCATTTCCCGAGATAGATATTCGGTATATTGAGCCAGCTGCTTCGTACTACCAACACCTCCCCTCGAAGTCGTAGGCTCGAACAATCTTACTTCGATAATTCAACCATGCCCAAACCGATTTGACAATTGTAATGTTTTGGTCCCGTCAGACCTTTCGTCAACACGTCTGCTGGCATCTCCTTGGTTGACATGTATTGAAGCTCAATTTCGCCTGATCCACAATGATCTCGAATGAAGTGATGACGCAAGTCAATATGCTTAGTTCTTGCGTGATGTATCGTATTGCTGTATAACAATCTCTGTGCACCTTGACTATCGTTGTAGATCGTTGTTTTCTCCGGTAACCATTCTGTCCCTCGTAGAATACCCCGAAGATAAATTGCTTCCTTGGTTGCTTCTGAAATTGCCATATATTCTGCCTCCACGCTCGACAAAGCTACGGTACGTTGCTTACGTGCTTCCCAAGAGATCGCTGCCCCCGCGAGTATGAAAGCATATCCCGAATACGAGCGTCGATCGACGGTGTTCGACCCCCAGTCTGCATCGGCTGCCCCATACAACTGCTCGTTTGTCCTTTGGTACATTAATCCGTAGTTTATCGTTCCCTTTAAATACCTGAGGATTCTTTTCGCAGCTACCCAATGCTCGACGGTGAAATTCGTATTGAATTGACTCATGAAGTTCACCGCATAAGCGATGTCCGGTCTTGTTGAAACTGCAAGGTACATCAAGGCCCCGATGAGACGTTGATACGGATATTGTTGCATTAGTCTCTCGTTTACCCTTTCTGGTTTCGTTAGCGATATGTTTGTGTCAATCGGTGTTTTGACCGCTTTACAATCTTGCATGCCGAACCGCTCTAATATAGCCTCTGTATACTGGCGCTGTGTGATAGAAACACTGTGATTTTTCGTGTCTTGGTGAAACTCGATGCCCAGACAACGACTTGCCAGTCCCAGATCTTTCATCTCGAACGATTCTGCCAAAGACTTTTTCACCTCTTTCCACCAGTATGTGTCGTTCGTTGCAACTAAAATGTCGTCGACGTAAATAGTTAATATCATCACGTGTTTATCTTTTCTCGATATGAACATGCATGGGTCTTGTTTCGTTGGTTGCATGCCCAATTCCTCCAATTTTGCCGATAATCTACGGTACCACTGAAGCCCCGACTGTTTTAACCCGTATAGTGCTTTTTTCAGTAAACACACGCTATCTTGGTTTTTATTCAGCGCTGTGAGCCATCGCGTTGACGTTCTTTTTACGTCCTCGCTCCGAATTAACTCCGCACTCGAACCGACCTGTTGTTTTTCTGCAATCTTTGCTAACGTTTCTCTTAACTGCTCCGGTATCTCCATATATACGTTTTCTTTTAATTCTCCGTTGAGGTATGCCGTCACCACGTCCATTTGATAAATTTGCAGGCCCAATTCTGCAGCCAACGCTGTTAACAATCTTATCGATGTTGACCTAGCAACTGGAGAGTACGTTTCTTGAAAATCCTCCCCTGGACGCTGTGAACAGCCTTTTGCTACGAGGCGCACTTTCTTTTTCGTGCTTACCCCGTTGTCCTTGGTAGCGAACACGAATCTACTCCCGATGACTTTTCGATTTTGCGGTCTTGGTACGATCTCTCAAGTAGCGTTACGCATCTGCGCTAAGTATTCATCCTCGAGAGCCTTTTCCCAAACCTTTACGTCCTCTGTTTGACTCGCTTCTTGCCAAGTGACTGGAACGTGGGTCACCGTTAAGTTGCACTCTGCGAATACCTCCGCGTCCTCACAACTCTCTCCGGCCGAAACCTCGTCCTCGGTGTCTTCGCATTCATCATCCGCTGCCGCCGGTTGGTATATTTTTCTCGGTCTTCCGACTGACCCAGAACGTACCAAGGTTGGCCGTCCCCTTCCACGTTTTGCATGTCGAAGTCGAGCTGACACTGGAGAGTCTCCCTCCGATGCTCTTCGCTTAAGCGCTCGCTCCGATATTCTTTGTGGAATCTCCGTTTGATGTCGTCGTTTGATAATACTCCGTTGATCCTGGTTCTGTACGATTTCTGACCCGCGTTCATTCGATCCCGTCGCGTCAATCGTATCTGTTGTTTCTGGCCCCCAAAACTCTTGATACTCGTGACTGACTCCCATTTCACACACGAACTTTACATCGCGACTCACAACGATTTTACGTGATTCCGGTAACCACACACGATACGCTTTCGATTCAGTGGAATATCCTACGAAAATTCCCGCTTTCGATCTGGACTCAAATTTCCCTTTTCCCGGTTCATTGTTAAGCACAAAAGCTTTTGACCCGAAAACTTGAAAATATCCAACTGTAGGAGTATTCCCCTTCCATACCTTGTGAGGTGTTTGACCCTTCAGAGTTTTTGTTACACATCTGTTTCTCACATAACATGCCGTATTCACCGCCTCTGCCCAAAATGTTAGAGATACGTTTGCTTGACGCAACATGCACCGGGCCATCTCGATCAGCGTGCGATTCTTCCTCTCCGCTACCCCGTTTTGCTGTGGCGTATGTGGCGTTGTTAGTCTCCTCGCGATACCGTTTTCTTCCAAAAATTGATCGAATTCTCGATTACAATATTCTTTTCCATTATCCGATTGGAGTTTCTTTATTTTCTTTCCCGTTAGTAACTCGGCTGCGGCCTTATACTTTTTAAATGCACTGAAAACGTCGCTCTTATTTTTCAAGAAAAATACTTCACACCAACGCGAATTATCATCAATGAATGTAACGAAATATTTTGCTCCGGAATGCGACGCGCTTCTCATCGGACCACACACGTCTGAGTGTATTATCTCTAATAAATCTCTCGTTCGGTCGCCTTCGCTCTTTGGAAACGGTGCCCGCGTTTGTTTTTCGAGAATACATATTTCGCACTTCGTCAACATCTGATCGCTTTTAAACTTTAAACCGTGCACAACACCAGTCGATGCCATGACCTTCAAGTCTCTCTCGTTTAAATGTCCAAGTTTGTTGTGCCATTCGTCTATCTCACTCTTAGACACCACCGTGTTTACTTCGTGTGTCTTTCCATCGCGCTGTTTCAAATAATATAGGTTTCCTACTCTATCCGCGCGAAAAATTATCGTACCCTCTCTATCTGTGACCAACGCACAGCTATCTCGAAAGAGCACTTCATAACCGCGATCAGTAATTTGTGCGACGGACAGTAAATTCGTGCGTAGATCGGACACGTAATATACCTTTTCGAAATTAACATCTATTTCGTTTTCACCGTTATTCACGACCACTCTTACGTTCCCCGCACCAGATATCTTAGTCGACTCACTGTTCGCTAAGTTCAAGGTTTTGTTTATCTTCTCAATGTTTTCAAATTTCGCCTTTTCAGTACATATATGTGCCGTACAACCACTGTCTAAGCACCACTCGATCTCGTTATCACCTGTCTCTTTATTGAACATCACTGTTTCTACCGTGTTCAACATAGATATTTCTTCGCGTACTTGTACCGGCTCACCGAATTATTATCATTATCTTCTGCTTGTCGCGCACTCGGGTTACCGTCTCTGCTGGGATACCTTGACCGACACTTCTGCGCGATATGACCGACTCTATTACAGCGAAAACAAACAATATTTCCGCGTCCCGCACTTGAGTGACCCCTCCGGCTTTCGTTTTTCATTTGTCTTGGTTGAAATTTTTTCACATACATCGCGCTGTGTTCTCCACCACTCTCACTCACTTTTCGCGACTCATGTTCTTCGACTATCTTTACACGCAATAACTCTGGCTTTGGTAATTCGTCTCGTGTTTCCATGGCGCAACGAAAATTTTCGAACGACTCTGGCAAACTGTATAAAAGCAATATGACCAAAAGGTCGTCGTTGATGATTAAATCAATTTCTTTCAGCTTCGCCACTGCGTCGAAGAATTCAGCGAGATGAACTCTCAAGTTGTCGCTCTCTTTCATTCGTGACAGCGTGATCTTTTTCAACAGCGTTGCTTTCCGCGCTGGTCCTTTCGACTCATATGTCGATTTGATTTTCAACCAAACTTCTCTTGAAGTAGATAAACCTCGAATAATGTTCAGCTCAGACGGACTCATCGACAAAACTATATCGGCTTTTGCTTTTCCGTCTTTGTTTTTCCACTCATTTATTTGGTCTACTCCACTTGCCGGTTCCGGTTTTACACCGTTAACAAATGCCCATGTGTCGTTTTTCACCAGTATTGCCTCCATTTGTAATTTCCACGTGTCGTAATTTTCCGCGTTGAGCGGCTCAATACGCATGACGTTAGCCATTTTTCGTTTCGAATCTAACGACGATTTTCTCGCCGTTCTTTATTCACTCGTATTCGATTTATTCGTGGCCCGTCTTCACTAAGTTTTTCACTCACATTTTTTTCCTGCGATTCGCATCCTGAGCCCATAACCTGTTAGAGGGTTAATAAGCTCGCAAGAGATTATGAATACACAGTTATAATTTTATTGTTTGAGTACACGCCGCAACGGCTATCGCAATACTGACTGCTCCAAACAACGGTAGCTCGATTTATCACTATATCACGTGATACCATTTCCCGAGATAGATATTCGGTATATTGAGCCAGCTGCTTCGTACTACCAACACTTCACAACCTTTGCCCCATTCCTACACCCACAATTTTATTCATTTACAGCATAACTAACATCGCCGCTGGCATTAGATTAATTGCAAAGCGACGAAAAGTCTCAGCGATATAGAAATCATGTCGCTGAGCCACATGAAAATCTTGTTGCTGAGGCATATGAAAATCTTGATGCTGCCAGTTATCCGGAAGCTCTGGATAACTCTCAGCAACAAGTTGTTGCTCTGGAAGGAACCAAATATTGTGGAGCGACAAGTTTTCTGGAATTGTTTACAGCGACAACATTTATACAGGGAAAACATTCATCGCTTTCTGATAGCGATGCTTGTTTTCCCTGTTTGTTAGATTAATCACAAAGCGACAATAACTTTGAGCGACATAAAAATCTTGTCGCTGAGGCACATGAAAATCTTGATGCTGCCAGTTATCCGGAAGCTCCAGATAATTCTCAATGACATAAAAATCTTGTCGCTGAGCCACATGAAAATCTTGTCGCTGCGAGTTATCCGGAAGCTCTGGATAAGTTTCAGCGACAAGTTGTAGCTCCGGAAGGAACCAAATATTGTGGAGCGACAAGTTTTCTGGAATTGTTTACAGCGACAACATTTATACAAAGAAAACATTCATCGCTTTCTGATAGCGATGTATGTTTTCCCTGTTTGTTAGATTAATCACAGAGCGACAAGAACTTTCAGCGACATAAAAATCTTGTCGCTGAGCGACATGAAAATCGTGTCGCTGAGAGTTATGCTCCGGAAGGAGCCAAATATTATGGAGTGACAAGTTTTCTGAAATCGTTTGCAGCGACAACATTTATCCAAATGATTCTTACAGGTTAAATGATTCTTATGCAAATTGCTAATTCAAGAAAAAATCAATATATAACTGTTGTGTGTCTGTGGTCATGTAGACATGTGCACGTCAACTTGTTGGAAATAGAAATTGATTCATAGATTCTTCATGAGTTGAGAACAGAATTGATATTCATTGAAATTCTTTAGAGTTCTCATTATTTTCGTCATTATTGTAAATACTTCAAAATTCATCAAGTTTTCAAGAGTTAGTGATATTAAAGGTACAAGATTTAGGGTACCTGCAGATACCTACTCGACATTACAAAGTTATGATATTCCTGGGAGAAGGCATGGTTAAATTAGTTAATTAATTTGTGGTATCCAAGATAATCATTGTCAGCAATTGGATCTGAGTTCACTCATGACGCTTCGGAGAATTGAATCTTGGCACCGTCCGATATCAGTGTGGATTGACCACTTTTGCATAGTCACAGGAAACAATGGCCACAGCATAAATCATAATTAGAACAATAATGAATGATATGAATGAAAGATTATCTATTGTTCCTGTTTGCTTCTTTTTTCTTGAATTTTTCCTGATTTTTTCTTGAATTAGCAATTTGCATAAAAAGTTATGGGTCGGACAAGTACTCTGTGCGCACTCGCTCAACGTACGGTGGTGACCGTTTAACAAATCGTTACCGATCAAACAGTATTGGGGGCTTCAAGTTACAACCTGTGATAAATCTATCTGGGCGAAAATTCGAGAAACATGGTCAAATTATTCAAAACCATTGAAACCCTGGAAGTTAGTATAAACTCTTTTTTGACAACAAATGATTTTTCCTAATCAGTTGTTAGTCGATTTTCAGACCTTAACGAAAAATTTGTCCTCTGATTGGTATCAGAAATTGTAGTGCTCAACTGAATGATCCATTTTAACATGATTGTTTTTTCAGCATTTTTTGTTGTATTTTTGTATATTCATTTCAGGTGTTTTTAATTTTTCCGGTAAACTTTTTTCGCCAACAAATGATTTCGACTAATTAGTCGTTAATCGAATCTCAGACTCGCATGAACATCTTGTCCTCTTATTGGTATCAGAAATTTTGGTGTTGAACCTAAATGATCCATTTTTACATTAATGTCATTTGAGCATTTTTGTTGTATTTTTTTAAATTCATTTCAGGTGTTTTTAATTTTTCAGGGAGATTTTTGTAAGGTGGTTCTTGATTGATTGAATAACCATTTTTTGCTAACAAATGATTTTGTCTCATTACTCATTAGTCAATTCTTGGACGTGAATGAAAAACTTGTCCTTTTATTGATATCAGAAAAATTAGTGCTGCACGTGAATGATATAATTTTGGGTTATTCTTTCTTGCCATTTTTGGTGATATACTTTTTTTGTATTCATTTGAAATGTTTTCAATTTTTGTAAGGATGTTCTTCATTGTATTCTTTGAAGGGTCTTAGATTTTTTTAGGTGACCTTGGCCAAGGTTTTTCAGGCGACATGTTCTTTATACAAGATTTTTTAGGTGATTGTATTCTTTTATTTTGGAGGGACTTCAACTTTTTTAGGCAAGATGGTTTTTATACCACGATTTTTTACGCGAGATGTTTTTTATACCAAGGCTTTTTAGCCGATTGGGCGAGATGTTTTTCGTAACAAGGTTTTTAAGGCGAGTAGATTTATCTGTGAAAACAAATGAAAAAATTCGTCACCAACAAATGGACTTGTCCAGGCTTTTCTCCCCAGGGAGGGGATTTTTGGCTAAGATATCACTTCTTTTTTTCTGACTCTGAATTTTGCATTCATTTTAAGTGTTTTGAATTGTTGTTGGCCGAGGTTTTTTGGGTGAGATGTTTTGTACCAATGTTCTTCAGGCGAGATGTTTTTTATACCAAGGTTTTTTTAGGCGAGATATCTTTCATATCAAGGTTTTTTAAGCGAGTTAATATAATTCTCGCAATAAACGATTTTGAGCGGGGACTGCGCAATGCCATTCAAGCAACTTTTGATACGGCACTCTGCTCGGGTTGCAATACTCATTACGATCGAGTGAGTATCGTCATATTCAAAAATTTTACTCAGCGAATAAATCTACCTCTAAATAATATCAATGGAATACAACATTTTGGTAGTGGTTGCGTTGTGATTGCGCCGTGCCGCCTTTAAACATTTAAACGAATTTCGATCAATCACACACTTGAAAGCACACTTGACACACGTGAAAGATATTATTATCAATATATTCCAATAAACCTCAGCGCCCATTTTTGAAGTTGAAATTTTTCGATATCGTTCGAACGGTTACAACAGGGCTCTATCAGCAGACGCCGCATCTTGGCAAAAATCCACTGATGGAGGCTTTTTTAATCGGTCGCACCGTGTCGGAAAATTGCAATTTCGAACATTTCGGCCGACTCTCTCGCATTCACAGTGGCGGGATATCGTCACATCAACTCAAACATTCGTGACAAAGGTCTATTGGTTTACAGCTGCATATATCTGTACATATAATTACTTCGTTTAGGTTAAAGAAGCATTGGTTTGTTCGCAATTCAGAATTATTAGTCCGATAACTGCGATTTTACCGACACCACCGCAATATTTGGTACGGTGAACAAAAAAAAATGTATTGGATTTCAGGCAATATATAGGAAAACCAAGGTCCTCCATCTCGAGCGCTTTATACGGACGAATGAAGAAGCCAAAGTTTTTTTTAAAAAACTTTTGGCCTTGGCGTATTTGCCAGCAAACATGATCGCCAACAAATTCACTGATCTTGAAGATCTTTTATCGGTTCCGGTCAAAACGCGATTGAGTCCATTGTGCGCATATTACAAACGATATTGGCTAAGGATCGTAACGCCAGTGGGGTTCAGCGTATATGGATTAAGCCGTCGGACCAATAATATAATAGAATCTTATCACAGCCGACTCCACCATCAAATGGGAACTCGACCTGGTCCGTGGGATTTCATTTGTAAGTATAACTCGTGGTTGTATTCAACGACATACAACATGCTTGTAAATTAAAATGGATTTAACATTGAGACTACTGATTTTATTTTTTTTGCGATAGGTAAACTGCTCAAACTACAATCGGACGTGCGAACAGATATCGGACACCTGAGAAGCAATGTCCGAATCAGCCGGCATGCTCGATATTCATTGATATTCAAGCAGAAGCAGCTCATTAAAGGTTGGTTTTCTCCGGAATAATTCTTATTTTTGGTTACGCAAATTAGCTTCAAAATGTTCATCTCGCCGGAAAAAATTCTACAGTAAACCGACCTTGCGACCTCATGTGGAAGTATCCCTAACTGCTTTTATATGTTCCCTACTCCAATTTCCGACAGCAATTTTTTTTTCAAACAGTTTAGTTTGAGAAACAGTTTTTTGGTATAAAACGATAAGTATTATACCTATCAAAGTTGACCTAAGAGATAAAATGTAGTAAATAAAAAGACAAAGAAAATGAGCGGTGGAACGATCCGATCCGATAATTATGGAGGCAGTTATTAAAAAGAAAACGAGAATTTTTTGTGCCAGAAACTCCGCTGTTTTTGAAGTTGCGATATACGGTCTTCGTATGTTAACAGATATTAAAGGGCACATTTAGTGTGCAAGACCTGGGCGCTGTCAAATAATTAACATTCGTGTAATTGACAAAATAAGGTTTCTGCACTCTGAATTGCAATCGCTCGACGTTTTTGGAAATCATGCGATTATTATTTTTCATAGCGATTTTTAAAGTAGAAAACATTTACTTACGATCCTAAATCTTGTTATTTCTGTTTTGTCAATTTCGATCGCTTTGATACTTCTGGTTCGTTGTATACGAAAGAGTTGTTTCTTACAGTAAATTGTTTACAAAAATATTTTCTGCTGGAAATTCAAGTAGAAAACTCACAGCAAGAAGCTAGGGGTACTTCCAGAAGATGTCACGCAGTCCGACTTATCGAACATTTTCTATTGCTTTTAAATCGGTATGATATGATGAGCTCATCTTAGATTTATTTGTATCTTATTCAGCGTGGCGTGAACTTCACTATTTGGAAATAACTGTGAACGAGTTCCTGTCACAATCTCTCCCTTCGAACTTGAAGTCGTCGGTGAGACAATTCAAACATCCACGGTAATACCAGTGAAGCTCTCTATCTCCAATCCTGAAATCAGTCCTTAAAACATTCCATTCTTCTCACATGTTAAAGCAAAAGGGAACCAAGGCAACACTTCGACCGGTACACACAAGATTACAATGTAGTTGGTATGTTTTTGTTTTCAACTTTGTAGCCGTAAGCGCAAGTAAAAAAAATAATTGTCTCAAATGACCAAGAAGTTGTATCCAATGCGCATTGGATAAGTGCATTATAAACACACTTGATAAAATAAATACATAGGAAATTTTAACCGTAGAATAAACCAATGCGCGTAACATAATGGAACTCAAGATAAATTCACGTAAATTTGAGTGAATGGAGGAAAATTTGAATAAAAAGAGTAAATCAAATTCCGTATGACGAAGAACACGAAAAATAATCGCTAGTGTCTTCGAAAGGCAATATGATCGGGTATGTAAGTTTATACAAAGTACGTGAAGGTACATAAATAAATAATCAAACAAAGATAAATAAATAAACAAACATACGTAAAGAAAGTAGAAATATCTAAGTAATCAAAGATAACGCCGGTATTATGTCAAAATCGAGTAGAGGAGTAGTTGTCTCTGAGGCCGTGTAATTCATTGTTGATTACGAGGGTCTCGCTGCTCCTTGTATTTTGACGGGATGATGACTATAATTTCTTCACCGTCTGAGATTATTTCGTCAAGAGATTTTTTTTGACAAACGGTTTACTCAAAGCTTGGGTGGCCAGCAATCTCTTCTCTGTTGACAATTCTTAAGCGGTTTGGGCTGCTGGATTTGCCAACTTCTTTGCTGCAGCAAGAGCGTTCTCCCTGATCATGAAAGATCGAGTTCGGTTGGCGCAATCGCTAGGATCGGAGAATCGAACCATACATCTTCTCAGCGTTCCCTTGGCCTCGTTGATCATGTAACGATGGTCCTCCGGAATCCATTCTGTTGGCCATGTTGCGTAATTTAATCGCAACCAGTCAGCCAATCCGGCATAACGAATGTTGCAGTCCGGACATTCGGGGCAGTAGAGGCTCAAGTCTCTTGCGTATCCCCAACATCTTCCCAGAGCGATTTCATGCTCGATTCCATGGGGATAAATGCAATCTTCGGTGTCGAACCTGTATGCACCGCATATTTGACAAAGACTGGTCTAACGGGAGCTTGCAGTTCTTGAAGGCGTGATCGCGGGATCGACAGTTGGTACAGTCAGCTACGTGATGTTTTGCAGCTTCACTGACAAATGTCTGAGTGCTGCAGCTGACCTTCCTTGATTCCAAACGGCTCACTAGATGCTCGACACGTTTATTAATCAATATCTTGAGATGAAACTGGCTCAAGATTCGGCAGTCCACCATGTACGACGGTGGTTGATGTCCTTCCGCCGTCAATAATTCAGGAACTCCCAATTCTTCGACGATTTCGTCAAAAGATGGGAGTCGACGTAATGGCAACGGTTCACCATGACCGATGGGGTAACCGACGCGTGTTGAATGTCAGTTGTTCAATTTGGTTTCCCGGAAGCGTCTTTTTTTTCCACCGGATGCGATTTCGTTTCGATCCTTTTCTTCTTCTTCTTGGATCGCCATGCAGCAGGTCGAGACCTCGTTTGTCCCTCGTTGTCCATCGTAGGGTGTTCGGAATTCTACGGCTTCGGTTGGTTATCGATGTTGTCTAACTACACATTACAAATTTCGTAAACTTCGCCTAGGTATTTTCAAAATAGTTACATAATATTTACTGACTCTGTTGTCGTTTTTATCCGCTGACTCTACTACTATTCGTCCAATCACTTTCTTCATCATAGCTGGTCCAATGTATCTATGACCTAATTTAGTTGTATAACTTTCTTCTTTGTTACTCAATTTTTTATTCGGGTAATAGACTTCCATACCTTCTTTCAAAATGACAGACTCTGGTTTATTCGAATCAGCCTTTGCCAGGCGCTTCTAAGAATAGGACTGAATTTGTTGTTCAATTTTGTGCTTTAACTTGTCAATTTTTTCTTTTTGCTATTTCGTTTGAGGTACGATGCCTCGCGTCCGCTTTCCAAAATATCGTGTGCCTTTTTACTGAAAATTGAGATTTCCACCGGCATTCTGGTTATGTTCTTTGGTTCGTTCAAACTCTTTTCTGAGCGAAATATACGTCTTTGCGGTAGTTCTTGGACCGTATCGTTTGAGAAACCGGGGGGAATCCCATGCTCAAAAATTTCCGGTTCGGGAACTTCGCATTTACCTAGCTCAAGGTCTTCAATTGCTTGTAACCAGATTATTCCCGAGTCGATATTATTATTGACAAATTCCGCCGATGTTGACGGTTCTTCTCTATCGGGGACCTGATTCGGAAATTCCTCATTACTCGAGAGGTGTTCCGTCGATTCTAATTCTGTTTCCGAAAAACTAGCTTCGAGTTCCCCGCTGTGTAAAGGGATGCAACTACTTCCCTCTAGGTTATCTGATTTGTCAAAAGATTTTACCTGTTCAATATTTGTTTTAAGAGACTTGTTAGTTTCCTTTTCCTTGGAATCGCCCCTCGCGACAGCGGCCTGAGGCTCGACTACTGTGGGGCCTTGTCGTTTCCCGAAGCCTGGTTACAATCTTTATTCACATGACCTATTTTTTTGCAAATGAAGCATACAATCTGCCGATCGGCAGTACAAGAGCGTGCTGTATGTCTCGTCTGTCCGCAATTGTAACAAAACATTTTATTTGGATCGGGTACGAATCTTTTTGGCGATTCTTTGGCTTGATTTTCCTTAGCTTTATTTTTATTTTCGAAACGTGCTAAGTTTCCCTCAAGTCGTTGTCTCGTCAAACTTTTCGATTTATCTCTTGAATCTCCCCGTTCGCGGGACGCGTTTTTGTTATTTCGGCCAATCTGTGTTAATTGGGAGGGCTGTTCGTCACTATCGCTTTCTTGCGTCGACTCCGTGTCTTGATCATGCTCGAATTCTGCTTGCAATTGTCTGAATTCGGCTCTAGTCGATTTACCGCGTGGTTCTTTTGACGCATCTAACGATCGACGGTACAAGTAACTCCGTTCGTTTATATAATGAAGGAATTCATCGTAGTTGTAAATCGGCAAGTTTAGAATCTCGAATATTAAACGCGGATTGCATTTAACCAAGATTTGTTTCAATTGGTCTCGAAAAGGAGGAGGACGTTGCATTCTTTCGAATATTAATCGTGCTCGACAAGTAAATTCAGCTAACGATTCGCCCTTTTCCGACTTTAGATCTCTTACTTCGAGGAAAAGGTGACCGTCCTGTTTTTTTAACTCCCCATTGAAACCGAAATGCTCGCGCAAATTCCTTCCAAGATTTCCAACGGCCTTTATTTAAGAGGTACCAAGCTCTATAGGGTCCTTCAAAAACGTTTGGCAAGCAAGGGATAAACTGATCTCGACTTATCCCACTCGAGAATAATTGGTCTTTCAAAATTAGTAAGAATTGATCTGGGTCTTTCTCAGTTCCAGGGAATGTTATTTTCCAATTAGAAACAATTCTACCTATTTTCATTGCTGCGTCGAGCTCGCGATTAGTTGACACTAATGGACCGAACGCTGCTCTTCCGCGTCGTTCTGACGGAGGAGAATAGTGATGATCTCTGGGATTGCGACGATGTTGTGTCTCGTTTTCACTATCGCTTGAATCGCTTGTTTGCCAAGAGAGTGCTCCTCTTCTTGACCTGCGTGAAGGTTGTTGGTAATTGTATCGAGGACTAACTAAGCGTTCCCTACAGTGATCTACGTCTTCGTCTCTGTACACTACTATTCATTAATGCCTGGTCAAACCAAAATCTAGCGATTTTACCGACAGTGTATCGTCACTTGTCGAAGTCGCTTGAAGTTCGGAGGAGTTTCAGACTCATGTGTCAAGCGTAATTCTTAACCACCAAATTTTTAACCTAGCGAACACATGACAGCACTGAAATGAGCCGACCGCAGCAGCCTGGCGCAGCGTTCGGCAGATCGAGATTGGAACAAGGGGTTAAGTGCGATGAACCACGAAAGATACGAAAATATGATGCTGTATCGGTCGATGAAAATAATTAATAATTTTCATGTATGAATAGGAGATAAATATAAAAAATGGAAATAAAATGAGAATGCTCGAATTTCGAAATTGATTTCATTGGATAAAACATCACTCCGATACAAAATTGAATGAGAATCATCCCGAGCCATTGCAATTCTCGATCAACAAATACGGAATTACCAAATTTTCCATTGCCCGGATGAATCTAAAATACATGACGGGATCTTGCAGCTACTAGATCTGTTTTCTGCTCAAAATCTCGAGGATCATTGATGGAATCATCTGGCTTAGCGCATCTGAAAAAATCCCATTGCTCGAAAGCTCGTAGAACGGTTCAATCAATGAAACGATTGAACTTTGACCAGCAAACTAATGAGTCCAACCTTGGGGTTGATGGTTTCCACGAAGCAGCCACGTTTCGAACCTGGTCCACCAGGTTCTACGATTGGATTCATCTGGATATCGATGGAACGCTACTCGATAACAGATTACCACTCGTTTCCAATAGACACGAACGGGAAAGCACTTTTCCTGCTTATCCAGATGAATCCAGGATGGGTGATGGTATCGTGCAGCTACTTGGGCTGTTCTCTTTCGAAAATGTCTGCACTAATTGATGGAATCATCTGGCTTAGCGTATCTGAAAAAATCTCATTGCTCGAAAGATCGTAGAACGGTCCAATCAATGAAACGATTGAACTTTGACCAGCAAACCAATGAGTCCAACCTTGGGGTTGATAATTTCCACCAAGCAACCACGTTTCGAACCTGGTCCGCCAGGTTCTACGATTGGATTCGTCTGGAGATCAATGGAACTGAATTCGATCCCAGTTCACCTCTCGCTTTATGTCGACACATTCGAATTTTCAATGGACGATTTTGCGGACGAATCTAGAATGGATGAAAGGATCCTGTGGCTCCTTGGGTTGTTTTATTTTCAAAATCACTGCGCTTATTGTTGGAATCATCTGGCTTAGGGCATTGCAAAAATGTTCATTCCTCCAAAGCTCGTAGACCTGTTCAATCAATGGGACAAGTAGACTTTGACCAAAAAATTGATCAGTCCAACCTTGGGGTCGCTGGTTTCTTCGGAGTAACCATGTTCCCGATCAAATCCACCTGGTTCCACAATTGGATTCATCTGGAGAAGGATGAAACTGAATTCGATCCCAGTTCACCTCTCACTCCATGTCGACACATTCGAATTTTCAATAGACGATTTTGCGGACGAATCTAGAATGGATGAAAGGATCCTGTGGCTCCTTGGGTTGTTTTATTTTCAAAATCACTGCGCTTATTGTTGGAATCATCTGGCTTAGGGCATCGCAAAAATGTTCATTCCTCCAAAGCTCGTAGACCTGTTCAATCAATGGGACAAGTAGACTTTGACCAAAAAATTGATCAGTCCAACCTTGGGGTCGCTGGTTTCTTCGGAGTAACCATGTTCCCGATCAAATCCACCTGGTTCCACAATTGGATTCATCTGGAGAAGGATGAAACTGAATTCGATCCCAGTTCACCTCTCACTCCATGTCGACACATTCGAATTTTCAATAGACGATTTTGCGGACGAATCCAGAATGGATCACAGGATCCTGCGGCTCCTTGGGTTGTTTCATTTTCAAAATCACTGCGCTTATTGTTGGAATCATCTGGCTTAGGACATCGCAAAAATGTTCATTCCTCCAAAGCTCGTAGACCGGTTCAATCGATGAAACGAGTGAACTTTGACCAAAAAACTCATCAATCCAACCTTGGGGTTGATGGTTTCTACTAAGGAACCTCGTTTCGAACCTGGTCCACCAGCTTTTTCAATTGGATTCATCTGGATATCGATGGAACGCTACTCGATAACAGATTACCACTCGTTTCCAATAGACACGAACGGGAAAGCACTTTTCCTGCTTATCCAGATGAATCCAGGATGGATGATGGTATCCCGCAGCTACTTGGGCCGTTCTCTAGCGAAAATTACTTCAGGAATTGATGGAATCACCTGGCCAAGGTCATCGCGAATAATGTCATTGCTCCAAAGCTCGTAGACCGGTTCAATCGATGAAACGAGTGAACTTTGACCAAAAAACTCATCAATCCAACCTTGGGGTTGATGGTTTCTACGAAGTAACCACGTTTCGAACCTGGTCCACCAGCTTTTTCAATTGGAATCATCTGGATATCGATGGAACGCTACTCGATAACAGATTACCACTCGTTTCCAATAGACACGAACGGGAAAGCACTTTTCCTGCTTATCCAGATGAATCCAGGATGGATGATGGTATCCCGCAGCTACTTGGGCCGTTCTCTAGCGAAAATTACTTCAGGAATTGATGGAATCACCTGGCCAAGGTCACCGCGAATAATGTCATTGCTCCAACGCTCGTAGACCGGTTCAATCGATGAAACGAGTGAACTTTGACCAAAAAACTCATCAATCCAACCTTGGGGTTGATGGTTTCTACGAAGTAACCACGTTTCGAACCTGGTCCACCAGCTTTTTCAATTGGATTCATCTGGAGAACGATGAAACTGAATTCGATCCCAGTTCACCTCTCACTCCATGTCGACACATTCGAATTGGAGTGAGAGGTGAACTGGGATCGAATTCAGTTTCATCGTTCGCCAGATGAATCCAATTGAAAAAGCTGGTGGACCAGGTTCGAAACATGGTTACTTCGTAGAAACCATCAACCCCAAGGTTGGATTGATGAGTTTTTTGGTCAAAGTTCACTCGTTTCATCGATTGAACCGGTCTACGAGCGTTGGAGCAATGACATTATTCGCGGTGACCTTGGCCAGGTGATTCCATCAATTCCTGAAGTTATTTTCGCTAGAGAACGGCCCAAGTAGCTGCGGGATACCATCATCCATCCTGGATTCATCTGGATAAGCAGGAAAAGTGCTTTCCCGTTCGTGTCTATTGGAAACGAGTGGTAATCTGTTATCGAGTAGCGTCTCATTGATATCCAGATGAATCCAATTGAAAAAGCTGGTGGACCAGGTTCGAAACGTGGTTACTTTGTAGAAACCATCAACCCCAAGGTTGGATTGATGAGTTTTTTGGTCAAAGTTCACCCGTTTCATCGATTGAACCGGTCTACGAGCTTTGGAGCAATTACATTATTCGCGATGACCTTGGCCAGGTGATTCCATCAATTTCTGAAGTAATTTTCGAAAGAGAACGGCCCAAGTAGCTGCGGGATACCATCATCCATCTTGGATTCATCTGGATAAGCAGGGAAAGTGCTTTCCCGTTCGTGTCTATTGGAAACGAGTGGTAATCTGTTATTGAGTAGCGTCCCATCGATATCCAGATGAATCCAATTGAAAAAGCTGGTGGACCAGGTTCGAAACGTGGTTACTTCGTAGAAACCATCAACCCCAAGGTTGGATTGATGAGTTTTTTGGTCAAAGTTCACTCGTTTCATCGATTGAACCGGTCTACGAGCTTTGGAGGAATGAACATTTTTGCGATGTCCTAAGCCAGATGATTCCAACAATAAGCGCAGTGATTTTGAAAATGAAACAACCCAAGGAGCCGCAGGATCCTGTGATCCATTCTGGATTCGTCCGCAAAATCGTCTATTGAAAATTCGAATTTGTCGACATGGAGTGAGAGGTGAACTGGGATCGAATTCAGTTTCATCCTTCTCCAGATGAATCCAATTGTGGAACCAGGTGGATTTGATCGGGAACATGGTTACTCCGAAGAAACCAGCGACCCCAAGGTTGGACTGATGAGTTTTTTGGTCAAAGTTCACTCGTTTCATCGATTGAACCGGTCTACGAGCGTTGGAGCAATGACATTATTCGCGGTGACCTTGGCCAGGTGATTCCATCAATAAGCGCAGTGATTTTGAAAATAAAACAACCCAAGGAGCCACAGGATCCTTTCATCCATTCTAGATTCGTCCGCAAAATCGTCTATTGAAAATTCGAATGTGTCGACATGGAGTGAGAGGTGAACTGGGATCGAATTCAGTTTCATCCTTCTCCAGATGAATCCAATTGTGGAACCAGGTGGATTTGATCGGGAACATGGTTACTCCGAAGAAACCAGCGACCCCAAGGTTGGACTGATCAATTTTTTGGTCAAAGTCTACTTGTCCCATTGATTGAACAGGTCTACGAGCTTTGGAGGAATGAACATTTTTGCAATGCCCTAAGCCAGATGATTCCAACAATAAGCGCAGTGATTTTGAAAATAAAACAACCCAAGGAGCCACAGGATCCTTTCATCCATTCTAGATTCGTCCGCAAAATCGTCCATTGAAAATTCGAATGTGTTGACATAAAGCGAGAGGTGAACTGGGATCGAATTCAGTTCCATTGATCTCCAGACGAATCCAATCGTAGAACCTGGCGGACCAGGTTCGAAACGTGGTTGCTTGGTGGAAACTATCAACCCCAAGGTTGGACTCATTAGTTTGCTGGTCAAAGTTCAATCGTTTCATTGATTGGACCGTTCTACGATCTTTCGAGCAATGAGATTTTTTCAGATACGCTAAGCCAGATGATTCCATCAATTAGTGCAGACATTTTCGAAAGAGAACAGCCC
>OY998138.1:1980366-2025778 GCA_963921915.1 Hyposoter dolosus | reverse complement strand
TAGCGAAAATTACTTCAGGAATTGATGGAATCACCTGGCCAAGGTCACCGCGAATAATGTCATTGCTCCAACGCTCGTAGACCGGTTCAATCGATGAAACGAGTGAACTTTGACCAAAAAACTCATCAATCCAACCTTGGGGTTGATGGTTTCTACGAAGTAACCACGTTTCGAACCTGGTCCACCAGCTTTTTCAATTGGATTCATCTGGAGAACGATGAAACTGAATTCGATCCCAGTTCACCTCTCACTCCATGTCGACACATTCGAATTGGAGTGAGAGGTGAACTGGGATCGAATTCAGTTTCATCGTTCGCCAGATGAATCCAATTGAAAAAGCTGGTGGACCAGGTTCGAAACATGGTTACTTCGTAGAAACCATCAACCCCAAGGTTGGATTGATGAGTTTTTTGGTCAAAGTTCACTCGTTTCATCGATTGAACCGGTCTACGAGCGTTGGAGCAATGACATTATTCGCGGTGACCTTGGCCAGGTGATTCCATCAATTCCTGAAGTTATTTTCGCTAGAGAACGGCCCAAGTAGCTGCGGGATACCATCATCCATCCTGGATTCATCTGGATAAGCAGGAAAAGTGCTTTCCCGTTCGTGTCTATTGGAAACGAGTGGTAATCTGTTATCGAGTAGCGTCTCATTGATATCCAGATGAATCCAATTGAAAAAGCTGGTGGACCAGGTTCGAAACGTGGTTACTTTGTAGAAACCATCAACCCCAAGGTTGGATTGATGAGTTTTTTGGTCAAAGTTCACCCGTTTCATCGATTGAGCCGGTCTACGAGCTTTGGAGCAATTACATTATTCGCGATGACCTTGGCCAGGTGATTCCATCAATTTCTGAAGTAATTTTCGAAAGAGAACGGCCCAAGTAGCTGCGGGATACCATCATCCATCTTGGATTCATCTGGATAAGCAGGGAAAGTGCTTTCCCGTTCGTGTCTATTGGAAACGAGTGGTAATCTGTTATTGAGTAGCGTCCCATCGATATCCAGATGAATCCAATTGAAAAAGCTGGTGGACCAGGTTCGAAACGTGGTTACTTCGTAGAAACCATCAACCCCAAGGTTGGATTGATGAGTTTTTTGGTCAAAGTTCACTCGTTTCATCGATTGAACCGGTCTACGAGCTTTGGAGGAATGAACATTTTTGCGATGTCCTAAGCCAGATGATTCCAACAATAAGCGCAGTGATTTTGAAAATGAAACAACCCAAGGAGCCGCAGGATCCTGTGATCCATTCTGGATTCGTCCGCAAAATCGTCTATTGAAAATTCGAATGTGTCGAAATGGAGTGAGAGGTGAACTGGGATCGAATTCAGTTTCATCCTTCTCCAGATGAATCCAATTGTGGAACCAGGTGGATTTGATCGGGAACATGGTTACTCCGAAGAAACCAGCGACCCCAAGGTTGGACTGATCAATTTTTTGGTCAAAGTCTACTTGTCCCATTGATTGAACAGGTCTACGAGCTTTGGAGGAATGAACATTTTTGCGATGCCCTAAGCCAGATGATTCCAACAATAAGCGCAGTGATTTTGAAAATAAAACAACCCAAGGAGCCACAGGATCCTTTCATCCATTCTAGATTCGTCCGCAAAATCGTCTATTGAAAATTCGAATGTGTCGACATGGAGTGAGAGGTGAACTGGGATCGAATTCAGTTTCATCCTTCTCCAGATGAATCCAATTGTGGAACCAGGTGGATTTGATCGGGAACATGGTTACTCCGAAGAAACCAGCGACCCCAAGGTTGGACTGATCAATTTTTTGGTCAAAGTCTACTTGTCCCATTGATTGAACAGGTCTACGAGCTTTGGAGGAATGAACATTTTTGCAATGCCCTAAGCCAGATGATTCCAACAATAAGCGCAGTGATTTTGAAAATAAAACAACCCAAGGAGCCACAGGATCCTTTCATCCATTCTAGATTCGTCCGCAAAATCGTCCATTGAAAATTCGAATTTGTTGACATAAAGCGAGAGGTGAACTGGGATCGAATTCAGTTCCATTGATCTCCAGACGAATCCAATCGTAGAACCTGGCGGACCAGGTTCGAAACGTGGTTGCTTGGTGGAAACTATCAACCCCAAGGTTGGACTCATTAGTTTGCTGGTCAAAGTTCAATCGTTTCATTGATTGGACCGTTCTACGATCTTTCGAGCAATGAGATTTTTTCAGATACGCTAAGCCAGATGATTCCATCAATTAGTGCAGACATTTTCGAAAGAGAACAGCCCAAGTAGCTGCACGATACCATCACCCATCCTGGATTCATCTGGATAAGCAGGAAAAGTGCTTCCTCGTTCGTGTCTATTGGAAATTCGAATATTTGAAAAGAAAATGCGTGGTAATCTGTTATCGAGTGGAGTTCCATCGATCTCCAGATGAATCCAATCGTAGAACCTGGTGGACCAGGTTCGAAACGTGGCTGCTTCGTGGAAACCATCAACCCCAAGGTTGGACTCATTAGTTTGCTGGTCAAAGTTCAATCGTTTCATTGATTGAACCGTTCTACGAGCTTTCGAGCAATGGGATTTTTTCAGATGCGCTAAGCCAGATGATTCCATCAATGATCCTCGAGATTTTGAGCAGAAAACAGATCTAGTAGCTGCAAGATCCCGTCATGTATTTTAGATTCATCCGGGCAATGGAAAATTTGGTAATTCCGTATTTGTTGATCGAGAATTGCAATGGCTCGGGATGATTCTCATTCAATTTTATATCGGAGTGATGTTTTATCCAATGAAATCAATTTCGAAATTCGAGCATTCTCATTTTATTTCCATTTTTTATATTTATCTCCTATTCATACATGAAAATTATTAATTATTTTCATCGACCGATACAGCATCATATTTTCGTATCTTTCGTGGTTCATCGCACTTAACCCCTTGTTCCAATCTCGATCTGCCGAACGCTGCGCCAGGCTGCTGCGGTCGGCTCATTTCAGTGCTGTCATGTGTTCGCTAGGTTAAAAATTTGGTGGTTAAGAATTACGCTTGACACATGAGTCTGAAACTCCTCCGAACTTCAAGCGACTTCGACAAGTGACGATACACTGTCGGTAAAATCGCTAGATTTTGGTTTGACCAGGCATTAATGAATAGTAGTGTACATCATTTGACGGAACTGTTCTTGGGTTACGTAATCCTCAGTTGTGATTGTTTCTCCCGTTGTTCCTTGTCGAGATATTGTTAATCTGACCATCCTATCGGGACTATTCTCTGATTGTTGTTGGTTGGTTGTTTGATTCGGGTTTTCAAATTCGCGGAATCTAACTCTTCGCGAAATGGGTTCAAAATCGTTATTAGGATTTCCGATATTCGATTGATTACGAATTGTCCTTGTATTTGACAAATTTGTTCGTTCGATTTCTTCTCTTTGTAATAAATGTGGGAATTCATTTCTATTTTCTTTGCGACCATGAGTTTCTCCATCGTCTCGTGTATCGTCGATTGTTGACTGAACGTCAATTAAGTGTAAACAATTCAAATTTGTAGTATTATTTCGACAACTTCGAGTATCTCTAGACAGGGCACCCGTCGCTGTGTTATTATTTCGGAGAAGCTGAGAAATCTCCTCATCAACATTCGGTGAGGGGGTATTCAGAACCCTAATATTTCCTCCCCCTTCGGACCCATGAGCGAGTTGAGAAGGGTTTATTGTTATATTTTTGTCTTTTATTTCCTTCAAAAGATCAAACATTTTATCAAATTTTTCTATTAGCGTTTCTACCTTTTGTAAACGCGATTCGACTTTGTCCAATTTATGCGACAAAATCTGATCGTTACTATGATTATTATTATTGTTAACGCGGTGGGTTTCAGTTGGGACTGGAGTTGGTCCTCTAGACCCTCGGCCCTTTGATACTGTACCGTTTCCCCAAGCAGACGTGGAGAATCCACTAATATTTCTATTTTCAAATAATCTTGTCGAATTCAAAGTCTCCGGTAAGGGTACTTCCCCTCCTACGGCACCTTCAGTATCATCTTGCTGCAAGGGCTCGGTAGGTAACTCATTACTTAATAATTCTCCTCTCACAGACGGAGGGGGGAATTCGTTATCCCGGGATATATTTGAACTATTAACTTTCGACATTTTCTTTGTTTATCTTTGAATTATTATTTTCTCTCCAGCCCTCGTTATTCGTTTAGGCGGAGAGAAGAACATCATCGTCATTATTTGACATTATATTATCTCAATTGAATTTATTTTATTATCGCAATCGGACTATGGTCTATTTCTCGAAATTCAAATTCCGTATCTATTATTATTGAAGTTTACTATTAAAAACTCCATTTATATTATTATTTTCGAAGCTTATTATTCAAAGTTCGAATTATTTTATTTGTAATTATTGAAGTTTACTATTAAAAACTCAATTTATATTATATCTCCGAGACTTGTTATTCAAAGTTCGATAGATTTTATTTTGTCTTGGAATTTGAAGTCTATTTCCCGAAATTCAAATTCCGTTATTATTATCGAAGTTTACTATTCCAAACTCGATTTATTATTATTTTCGTGACTTGTTATTCAAAGTCCGAATGATTTTATTGATTGCTCTATAAGAGCTCAAGTGAAATAATATTCACTTCGATATTATTCCGTGTAAACAAGTTATTATTCGCTTGAGACCAGCTATAATAAGAGAGAATGAAATGACTTACCAAAATTCGTCGAATACTTTCTTTCTTCGTTGGGTGTCTAAACACAACGATTTTATTGATCGCTATTCTTCGATCTCCTTGCTTTGTCAAATTAATTCCGTTACAAACGGATTCACGCTTCCTCAGTTGTGAACTTTCTGTTTAGATTGAATTTCAGAATTAAAGTTTCAATAATCATTATTCGAGAACTAAATTAATAAACAGACGAAAAAGAAAGACATAGAGAAAGACTTCAAGAAAGTAAGCGGTTGACCAAGCACACACACACACAAGAATTAACAAAGCCGTTGCTTACACGCACGCAGACAACGGTTACGCTACGGCGCGGCCGAAGGTTTGTTTACGTTTACGTTTCGGCCGAGCGTTCGATCTCTTCGACGCACAAAAGTTCTGCTGTACGAAAGAAAGGAATTATATATTTCGTTCGTGTAATATTTCCTTGTGTCGCTTTGTGTCGTCAGAAAATTTTGTTTGGACGCTACGCAATAAATTAGTACAACACGTTACACAAATTTTCGACAATTTTCTCTGAACGCAACGGAATAAATTAGTACAATACGTTACGAAAATTTTTTATGACAATTATCTCTAAACGCAACGAAATAAATTAGGAATAGAAATAATTGAATACGTTACAAAATTTTTCACAATCGATGCTTTGACGAATTTTGGACAAACTCTCGCACAATTATCACGGAAATATTTCTCGGTGAAGTTATGCTTTGTTTTCTTTATTTTCAAAGGAATTTTATCAATTTATTCAATTTGCAACCCTGCCCCACGTTGGGCGCCAAATGAGACGGGCTTTATATTTTTCATGCCCTCACATGCCCTCACCTGACGCGGTCTAGGTCCAGAGACTGACAGGGCTCTATGTTTTATTAATAATTTTATCAAAAGTTGGGCGCCAGCTAATTCAATCGAAATTAGCGATTTATATGAATTTAATTATCTGGACTCTCTGACTCGAGGGCTGGGAAAGTTGCGGACCCGATATATTATATTTGAGAAGAATAAGAGAAAGGACAGATTTATGGGAAAGAAAGAACTTCACTCGTACTTACGTTCTCTGCCATTCACTCTGTATTCTCGCTCGTTGACAATTTACACTCTTACAATGTTTCGTGAACTATTACAATAAGTTTCCAGACAAATTTTATAATAAATAACGTACGATTGACAACTGAACCGGTCTATTTTACCGTACAATAATTCAATTGACAAGCGACGATCAAAACTCTACAGACGGAGTTCTATTACAAGATTCTTTTGACTTCTAATTTGGTTAAATTATCACCTTACTATTCAAAGGGCCAAATTAGAGTCTTTATGGAATTTACGTTTGACTACTAGTTGGTTAAAATAACCTTACTATTCAAAGGGCCAAGCTAGAGTGATCTTGGAATTCTTCGCACTGACAAGGAAACGTTTTCAAGTGTCCCCCTCCGATTTCGATGAAACTCTGGTATGTTATGGAGGGTCAAAATCGATGACATACGTATTTTTTTTTATCGGCCCAAACTCATTTTAAAGGGGTGAAACAGCCCTCCAAATTTGACCACCTCCCAAGATGATTTTTCTGTTTTGCATACAAGGAGGGGATTTTCATAACTAATAATGATAGCAATAAATACCTTGTCAAAAGTGATGAAAAACACACTTCGAATATTCTCAAGAACTCTTTATTTTAGGGGTTAACTTGTACATACAAAGTTCATTTTTTATATTAGAAACAAGATGTTCATCGGAGCGCAATGAATCCAACAGCACTGTGAAGAGCATGCAAGAATACAGAATACGTGCTTTCGATTTTTTCCCAAAAACTGAATTCTTATCGACTTTTTTCCCAATATTGCAGATTATGTCTACACTGTAAAAAAAGTCATTAAATTTACTATACTTTCATAATTGAAAATTTCTAAACTTGGAATATGAAACGCAAATTCACACTCCAGTAATGGGAACTTCAGGGATGTAAATGAATTTTCATAGATTCGTATACGTATTCATCTATGGGATATTAAATATTAGTACCCTGCGTATTAGTTTTTCAACGCGCATCATAATAATACAAATATTTATTTGATTAATGCAACCAACGTATATGAATTCATGATTTACAAAACAAATATTAAAATCGCAATACGACTATTAATTTTAACTTTATTCCGTTGAAAAGTTAAATACCACGTACATTGAATATTACAAAACGCTGTTTGAAAAACTATGAAATTTAAAATGCTTTTACAATACTATGGCAAATTAAATTTCAAAACTTAGTCGATGAATAGATATTTAGGCTTCAGTGTTGTAAAATTCAATACCGGACTTACATTTAATACGGTTTTACATTTCGTAATATGTACGAATTGAATATCAGTACATGATCTACAATTTTTCAAAGCGACTAACAGAAAAATTAATATTCCGCATTGAAAAATACGGCAAGCGCTTTGAATGTATAAAATGTAGGCAAAATAAGAAAATTACAAACTGACTTTGAATTTTTACCACACTTGGTTCAGGAGTATACAATTTTTGGTGCACTGAATATTATGATAAACTTGAGAAGATTAAGAAACCATTGCATGGTTTTTTGTTGCAAATGAAAACAAAAATTATCAATAATAACAATATCGCACAAAAGTTATTCATGATATGTATAAACAAAGAATGTAAAAATACATCTTCGGTGACCTCATTTTTTTCTTGTACGAAACGAAAGTATGTATTCTTATAAACGCTTACGAACTTTCCCAAAATATTATTGGTATGATTTTAAAATTGCCGTTTTCAAATTGTACAATTTCTTTTTAATATCAAAACGATAAGAATATTCTGAAAAAATGCATAAGTGTTCGCAGGAAAATGCAAACTTTTCATTCGTACAAGAAAAAACAGACGTGTATGACCAGGAAAATATCGCGAAATTATTTGGTTAAACAATTTGCTAATAACTACATTGAGTTCTAACTATTCATAATTTTTGTTCGTGTGTCATGCCAAATATATCGTGGCATTTTTTCAGCGTTTCAGTGCGTCACGAAGTACGAAAATTCTCATAGATTACAATTTTTGGCTGGAACGGGTACAGCCACAACATCCTGAATGTGATTTTTGTAATCTTAATTCTTCAATCCTGCGCGTTCTCGTGCATAGCAATTTTTCATTGCTCATTTCATTCGAAACGGATATTTCGTGATGTGTGTGGAACGTGATGCACAAAGTTCGTGATAAACTGACAAACAATAAACGGCACCAGACGGATATTCGTAATCCACAGGTAAGTCAATTTTCAATAATTTATCGTTGCACACGCCCGATATAAAAAAAGACTCGACAAAGAACTTGTAGCTCGGATCGGAACGAAAAACTAATCGAGTTTACCACACGGATTGAATTCGTCGGTTCTTTTATTGCCACGCACTTGATTTAGTCTACTGCGATCGTCATTTCAGAAATTCAACGATAATTTCTGATGATTTAATTATAATAATGGTTCTCTCAAAATAAAACAGTTTCCACGTCGGTGAGTAGAGTCGTCGCTGAGTGTTCAGCGCCACCGTCGCCGAAACGGTCACTATATAGATAATACGCAATTCCACCTCGGACCGTCTGACGAGCCGTGGGAATACCACCGAAACCTGCCGGAGGTTTATTTTCAATTTAGGTTTACGATCTGTGAGAGACAAGTATGTTTGATTTTATTACAGGATTATTTTATTTTTGACCAGTTTATATTTTTACATTGTCACGGTATGCTGAGTGCGCGTGGCGTAATTTTGGTCTAGGGAGGTTAGGTTACCGCGTGGTGCGTACTTTAGAAAAAAAAGTTTCCTTCTCATAAAACAACGATATGCGTGAGAGCGAAGGAACAACAAATGTGAAATCGAATTGAACGTTCGTGAGTATGGTGCGGAGGGAATGAGGAAATAGCGATCAGCTGCAATGGTTCCATTTTAACAGAAATTTTCGTATCAATCGATATTTAATTAAAATTCTCTGAAAATCAACGTTTCAAGAATATTTCTAAATCGTATCAGCTCTCTGTTAACGAATTACGAAAATTTCAACTTTTACAAAATTTGTGAGTGTGCAACAAAATGTCGATAACGTTTACGAATGAAATATGCTGAGAATTCGTCGTTTTCGAAAGAAACGAGAAATGTAGAGAACCGACAGATTCCAATTGTGTAAATGCGGCCACTTTTTTCGACTTTTTACTTCGACACCTCGTAGGAATATTTCAAAATAATCCGGGAAATCGTTAACATAATTTTTTCGAATGAAAATGAGAATATACTGAAAAAACGATGAGTATCTTATCAACCAAAAAGTTTGTTTCTTTCGCGTGTGGATTTCGGAGGTTCTGGAACAGCTCGATGCTCATCATTGCAATGTAAAAGACTCGATATTACTTTACGATCGACAAAACCATGTCGGAAGTAAATCACGTACGTCGACATTGTCAAGGAAGCACAATTAGTTCAAAAACGAAAAAAGTAATATTTATACTGTAAGGAAGAAAGATTTGAAAAAATCTAACGCCCTCGTGTCGAAAAGAGCAAAAAGAAAAGTCTTCGTCGATGTCGACCTTCGAGACGATCACGTCGAAGTAAAAAAGACTCGACAAAGAACTTGCATGTAGCTCGGATCGGAACGAAAAATTGGTCGAGTTTACTACACGCATTAAATTCGTCGGTCCTTTTGTTGCCACGTACTTTATTTTGTCTACTGCAATCGTCATTCCAGAAATTCAACGATAATTTCTGATCTATATTGGTCCTTTCAAAAAACAGTTTCTACAGTCAGCGAGTAGAGTCGTTGCTGAGTGTTCAGCGCCACCGTTGCGGGAACGGTCACTATAGATAATACGCAATTCCACCTCGGACAGTGTCTGACGAGTCGCGGTTGCTGCATGAATACCACCGAAACTTGCCGGAGATAGCTTTTCAATTTCGGTCTACGATCTGTGAGAGACAAGTATGGTTGATTTTATTACAGAATTATTTCATTGTTGACCAGTTTATATTTTTACAATCTCGCGGTATGTCGAGTGCGAGCGGCGTGATTTCGATCTAGGGAGGTTAGGTTACCGCGTGGTGCGTATCTTTCGGATAAGAAAAAATCGTATCGGCTCTCTTAACGAATTACGAAAGTTTCAACTTTTACGAAGTTTGTGAGAGTGCAACAAAATGTCGATAACGTATTCGAATGAAATATGCTGAGAATTCGTCGTTTTCGAAAGAAACGAGAAATGTAGAGAACTGTAGAGATTGTGTAAATATGGCCTCTTTTTTCAACTTTTTACGTCGACACCTCGTAAGAATATTTCCAAATAATCCGGAAAATCGTTAACATAATTTTTTTTTTCATATACTGAAAAAACGATGAGTATCTTATTGGGCGAAAAGTTTGTTTCTTTCGCGTGTGGATTTCGGAGGTTTTGGAACAACTCGATGCTCATCAATTATATAAAAGACTCGATATTTCTTGACGATCGACCATGTCGAAAGTAAATCACGTCGACATTGTCAAGGAAGCATAATTAATGCAAAAACGAAAAACGTTATTTAAGGGTGATCGCTGTTTCCTCGTTGCGACTTCTCCAAGTTTCCCGAGTATTTCAAAATATTTCCCTGACGCATCGGTATGCGTTATTTTATGTGTCTTTCGAGTTACGTATTCAAACGATCTATTTACACGAAAAAAAAAAATATTTATAGTAAATATATATTAGGAAGAAAGATCCAAAAGTCTAACGCCCTCGTATCGAAAAGAGCAAAAAGAAAAGTCGTCGTCGATGTCAAACTTCGAGACGATCACGTCGAAGTAAAAAGACTCGACAGAGAACTTGTAGCTCGGATCGGAACGAAAAAATGGTCGCGTTTACCACACGCATTGAATTCGTCGGTTCATTTGTTGCCACGTACTTGATTTTGTCTACTGCGATCGTCATTTCAGAAATTCAATGACAAATGCTGATGATCGGAGAATCTATATTGGTCGTTTCAAAATAAAATAGTTTCTACGTCGGCGAGTAGAGTCGTTGCTGCCAGTATTCAGCACCGCCGTCGCGGAAACGGTCACTATAGATAATACGCAATTCCACCTCGACAGTGCCTGACGGGTCGCGGTTGCATGCATGCACGAATACCACTGAAACTTGCCGGAGATAGCTTTTCAATTTCGGTCTACGATCTGGGAGAGACAAAAGTACGGTTGATTTTATTATACAAGACTATTTTATTGTTGACCAGTTTATATTTTTACGATCTTGTGGTATGCTGAGTGCGAGCGGGGTGATTTCGGTTTAGGGAGGTTAGGTTACCGCACGGTGCGTATACTTTCGAAAAAAAAGTTTCCTTGTAATAAAACGATATGCGTGAGACGCAGTTCCTTGTCTTCGTAGGAATCGAAGGACTCCTCAAGTTCCTTGTATTGAATGTTTCTCCCTGGGAGAAAAGGAATTAAAGTTTGGCGAAGAAATATAAAATATATGGAATTAACCAACCGTATCGTATTTTGAAAAATGAATTGGAATTCTCCTTAGCGGAGGAACAAAAATAGCGAAAGGACAAAAGTAGACAGCGGAACAAGTATTAAAATGTAGTTAACGCGAGCGTAAAACGGAAACAGATGGCGCCTTATGCCACGAGCGCGAGGTCATGTGACCGGGTGCCGAGAGTCAGCCAGGCAGCGACCGAGGCGAGACTCGTCCAGTTCAACACGAGACTTGTAAGTGTCCGGACGCGGTCACTTGCTCAATACGTGAGCAACGCGGAGAATATAACCGTATCTCTTTGGCGTTGCGTGGGTGCTACGCCAGCGTACCCGGCCGGTAATAGGGCGCCTCCACACCCGATGTTCGTGACGTCGAGAGTAGTGGGTGGGAAAAGTAGGTAGATATAGCGGATTCTGGATACAGATTCCTACTACCGACACTTACCGACTCTACAGTCGAGACACGAACCCCCTTCCAGAACCTTCTAGAACCTTCCAGAACCTTCTAGAACGTTCTCGAAGGTTCGATGATGACGTCATCGTGATGACACGTGTGACGAGGGGGGTGAGAGGGGGGTATTTTTTCGTCACTGACCTTGATGATGTCAGTGACCGTGTTGAGGAGGGGTATTTTTTTCATGACTGACCTCGATGCGTTATGAGGAGGAGGGTGAGGGGAGGGTATTTTTTTCAGGAATTGCGACGTTACGAGGCAGAGGGGTGAGAGGAGGGTATTTTTTCATGACTGACCTCGATACGTTTTACGAGGTAGGGAGTGAGGGTATTTTTTTCTTTTTCTAGGAACGATGATGACGTTGAATTTGCAAGGTCGGTCATGAGGAGGAGGAGGAGGTCTTTCCAGAATGTTTGTCGCTGATGATGACGTAACGGGGGGTCGAAGAATTCGTGTGCGATCCTTCTAGAAGGATCTCACGATGAAAATATTTGCTGTTGCACGTAGGGGATCTGATATCGCGATGCCCGATAGGCAGATGTTGGGTATCAGGTGTTAGACCTTGGAAGCGAATGTTCTAGAGCGATCAAGGTTATTCACATGATTTTATTGTGCAGTAGGGTGTTGGGGGGTTATAGGCTAAGTATAAAAGAAAAATTTTAGTAGAATAACAGTCAGTCGAAATCATGGATAAACTAACAGCGGATCAGTTGATGCAATTGTGCTGTTTGCCACCATACTTCTGCTGCTACGAAGATGTCGTAGCTAAGCATTTCGGTGGTGATCCACCAGATTGTATCTACGATTTCATCGATGACATAGAAACGTTTCAAACAAATGTGAAAAAAGTTGATTGTGGACAAGATGAGACGAATAGCAACAATCAACCACTTCTGTGCGCACAGTGCAAAAAATCACATGAAATAATTAAGATTATTGATAAACACGTTCAATGTTTCAATGATGATACTGTTAAATTGATTATGCAATTATTCAAACTGAAATGTAAAATTGAGGCATGCGTCTCTTCAGAGGAAGAACTCTCGAATGTAATATATTCTGTTCAAAATTTGCGTAATCATGTGAAGAATTTGGAAGAGTTTATAGAGATAATACAAATACCTAAGGCTAAGGAATAATGTAAACATCAAGTTGAAAAATATTTTTCCAAATAAATTTTATTCATTTAAAACACCTTACACCAGCAAGCTTTCATACATTGAATATGCATGTGATGCACGTACAAAAAAAATTATTCTTTTTCATAGGGTTCAAGTATCCATTTTTTTACATATTGAACATTTCGTTTAGCACAACTAAGAGAATTTTTGTGATGCGGACATCCAGAATCTTCTTTTTTTCTCAGCTTTCGCAGTGAAGGACAATCCAACATTTCAAGATTGACAATGCGTTCAGATCCTTCCATCAAAAAGTTTGTCAACCATTCTTTCTTCTCTGAACCCTTCACGTAGATAGTTTTAGCATTATGCAAAATGCTTCTGATGATTCCAGTGGCAGCAAAGTAGGGTACAGAACCAAGGTGCCAAGGTATTCCATGGAAATTGCGTGTCAGCCATGCATTTATACATTTGTATTTTGCTGGCAACTCATACCACGGACAAGGTGCTTCGAACAGCAATGTCAATGGTGTGGAATCGGTTAAGGAAATAACTGAAAATTCCTTAAGCACAAATTCGTTGATGGGTTTCCGGAAACCCTGTAGATCAACAACGTACTCCATGTCTTGAACACGACTGGTCAGAGTAGCATTGAACAATATCTTTATAACATCCCCCCCACCATAAACAGAGAAGCGATTTTATTTATTTTCATATTAATTTCTTAACATTTCCGCTGATTGGATTGTATTCTATTATACGATCGTGTATTATTAAGCAATAAGCTGAGGTTTGAGGTGGAAAAGGAGTTGTTGACTCAAATTCTAATCGAATGTCAACCGGTCCTGATTTCAACGACTCATTCTGTTTTGAACAATCGATAACAATTAGTGGTGCATACTTTATAAAGTCAGATTTGCTCATGAACGGTTCGGGATCCGTTCCATAGTAGAAACCCTGAAAGTTTGTGTACATATCGTAGAGTAGAGCATACTGATTGCGGCC
Source organism: Hyposoter dolosus (assembly GCA_963921915.1). Lineage (NCBI taxonomy): Eukaryota > Metazoa > Arthropoda > Insecta > Hymenoptera > Ichneumonidae > Hyposoter > Hyposoter dolosus. The sequence goes on along the minus strand of OY998138.1, from coordinate 2,012,012 downwards.
AATGTCAAGATTTAAATTCCCATAGGGATAACTCTGTGAGTTGAGAAAGAGTTTGACGTCTCTGATGTTACAATGATCAAAATGACTCGCATTGTTAGTTGTAATATTTTTTCGTGCTGTCTGGAATCCAACAACGATATAACGAGGCTTTTCGAGTTGCGTAGAGGTTTTTACAACCCACACATGTTTTGTGGTCGCAGGTAGTAATGGGTACTCGTATAATTCCCATGCGCGAAAACCAATGGGAATGGGAGTATCTTTGGCGATGTAGGTTAAGAGTTGAATTTTTCGATGATCAGCAACTTTGACGTACGGTATCATCCATTCGATCTTTGAAAGAGCAATTTTAAATTGCTCCGCTGCAGCATCCCCAATTGTTTGTATAACAGCATTTGTATCGGTGTTTGCACGAGTCAAAATCAACTCATGCTTAGCATTGACAACAATTTTGCGATAATCCTCAGCAAAGCCGAGCAGCATACTCAAAGGTATGGAGATGTCAAAGTAACCATTGCCATCGGTTATCGATGTTTCTTCATCATTCACCCAGCCAGCATTTTCCATAACAGATTTATGATTAGGATTCTGAGAAATGTAATTTTTCATAAGAGTCGTGAGACCGACATTTTTACTTCGATCGATCTCAACAGCATTCAGCTCATATCGAATTTCCTCAAATAAATGACAAATAGCATTGTTGACTAATTTCGTTGCAGTAACGAGCGATTGTCCATCAGCTTTAGTTAATCTACCCGATATATGTAACGAGCTTTTGGATGGTAGTAAACATAAATCCTGATGCTGAACAGCGATACGAATCTCATCGTTGTTGTTGAAAGTTGCTGATGCGAATGGTTGGTGGCCATGAACCTCATAATGCGCGATAGACTCATCGAGGATGATTGACTTTTGTATTCTCAAGATTTCCTCCATGGTACGAAGCAAAAAATTGTAACGCAACAAAAACTTATTTTCACTTTACTCGCGGCTTCAGACCCAGGCTCTTTAGATAACGAATGTTTTGTGGTGTTAGCTCCTTGAGAGGTGCTTGACGACTGTTTTGATCTGAACATGGCTGTTCGATTTTATAACTTCTTCTTGTTTCAAAAACAATACCCATTTTTATGATTTCACATGCAGTCTAATCGTAATCACTTCACCTCTAAAATTTACCAATTCTCCGTCCTGATCTACGAGTTTTAGCTGGAGATTATGTATGGACTGTACGGTGATAGGAAGGTAAGTGATATGAGATGGTACTTCAACGATCTTATATCCTGGTGGGACAACAGGGAAAAATTCGTGAATAGTATGTACTGGTTGTCCGTTGATATACGCCCCTGCTGTTATGTTACACTCAACTCGCAGTGAATTGATTTTGAGAATGGCGACTGGTAAGTCAGATGTATGGGTAATATTGGCTTGAAGAACGCGCGGTGTGAACCCTAGAAATCGTCCAATAGAATCGTTCGGTTCAAAATTTATAGGACGATTGCACTTGAGTTCGCTACATAAAGTGTTATTATTAGGCCTTAGCCGAATGATGATGTCTCGATCATGGAGCGCTTCTTGCAGATAATTTTCAATATCTTCAATTTCGTAGCTTCCTGTAGGTATTGTGATAATCTCTTTATCGATATAGAACTTGTTATTCCCCACGTCGATATTGGGAATAGAATTGAAGGTCAACAGCTCAACGAGACCGAGAGCATAATTTTTAAATGGTGACAATTCAATGGGAGGAAAATAATTAGCCTCGAGTATCGATGATGTGCCTGATAGTGTTAGCGTGAACGAATCACCCATCGTGTCTAATGCTTAACTGATACACTAAATCATGTGAGACATTGTTTTATAGTTCTCCGTTTAGAAACTTGAGACACAAGTGTCCACATATTACTGTGTCATAATCTTGATACTGTTTATGATTATAATTTACAATGCTACCAACACCGAGATATTTCATCAGGTCAAGCGGTGGTTGTAGGTTGCCGAAACTGTCGAAATAAATTACTCGATTTCTTTCTTTCTTATATGCAACCCAATGCGTGCCGGGACCTTCTTTATCGTCCAGGTTCACGATAGCCGATTCATATTTTCGAGGTCCACCTTTGGGCATAGCGTTTCTCATAAAAACACCACGAAAATGTAATATTTTCATGTCTTTGGCGAACTTTGATAAATCGTAATCGGTGAGTGCTCGATGTGGTAGCCTTATCCGTTTTTTAAACGGAGACCCATACCATTCTTGTAGGGTTTGAGATACAGTCTTTTACCGAGAGCAATTGTTTCCATTGCATTATTGTGACGTTTACTCTCATCGAGAGCTCGTTTCGCAGAATTGGCATCATTCACAGCTTTAGCAATGCCTGCGGCCCCACCAGCAAGAGCTCCAGTTGCACTCAGTCCGGCAAAAATCGGTATGAGAAAGGGTAAAAAACCGCCAATTTTAGCAGGTACAGGCAGAATCCTTGGTGACTGAATATTCTTTTTACCACCAGCATTCTTTACAGCTGCACGGGCACCTTTTAGAGCCGAATCCACTGCATTTGCACCCGGAAGCATCGAAGCTTTTGCCGCCTTAATAATGTGTTTGAGTGACACTTTCTTCTTCTTCAACTTCTTCTTGATGCCCATACCGAGTTTATTTTTAGCCTTCATGGTATTCGCAACAGCCCACGCCGTTGCTTTTTCACCAAGACTAGCGTCTCTCGCTAGAACACGGTTCCACGCTTTCTCCGCGAGGATTCTATCTGCTGCGTGTCGAGCAGTGAGGTTATCACGATTTTTTGAATATGCGATATCGTGCTCTTTGCACGCAGCGTCAAGCGCATTAATTCCAGGATCACCTCGTGCAAGTCTTTTTGTTAGTTTCGTACCAGGACCGCAATATTGATATCCCGGTACGTGTAGTTCGATGGGAAGTTTGTTGATAAGATCGTTTACGAATCCTTCACCACGCTTATGTGTGATCATATCGTACTGACGAATCGTTCAGAACTGAACAACATTATCTTCAAATATTCTATTTATAGCCTATTTCTTTTTATCACCTACAAAGCCGTATCGTCCAGGATCTACTTTTCCGGAAAATGATTGACTTCCCTCAATCTTTGCCCTGGAAGAGGTTTCAGAAGGAGGAGAGCGTCGATGCATTTCTTCCGCAAATTTTTGTAAACTTTTGCTGATCGGATTGGATGAATCTCTTGAATTATTCATGTTGAACCTACTCATAGAAAGTACACAGTGATACTGAAAAGAAATCTCAATGCAAACTGTATTTATTCACTCCTTTATAAAGGTAACATTCATACATTTGATGTCAGTTACTCTCAAGATGAGGTTCAACGATCAATCAACTAAACTACCTATGCAGAATTTTGACAAGCTTGTGCAACAGAACGTGCGTGAAAGACGTCACGGAGAATTATTGCCGAGCAGTGTACGTGCAGTATTTTGCGGTCCTTCAAATTGTGGAAAGACCAATGCTCTCCTCACTCTCATTACACATCCCAATGGTTTAAGATTTGAGAATGTTTACGTATACTCAAAATCGTTGAATCAACCAAAATACAGATTTCTCAAAAGTTTACTTGAAACTGTTAGGGGAGTAGGATACTTCCCTTTCACAGACCACGAGCAAGTGATTAAACCAGAGGATACTAAACCAAACTCTATCATGATTTTCGATGATGTTGCTTGTGAAAAACAACATAATATGCGGGCCTTTTTCTGTATGGGACGACACAAGGCCGTTGACTGTTTCTATCTCTGTCAAACGTATGCGCGTATTCCTAAACATCTTGTCCGAGATAATACTAACTTACTGGTACTCTTTCGTCAGGATGAAATGAATTTGAAGCATATTTATGATGACCATGTTAATACTGACATGACATATGTACAATTCAAGGATCTATGTTCGGTTTGCTGGAATGAAAGTAAATATGGATTTGTTGTGATAGACAAAGACAGAGCGTTAAATGATGGTCGATACAGGAAAGGTTTTGATTGCTTTATAAAATTACAATCTCCACCAACATGAGCACAGTTGTCCTGTTAACTTTATGGTGTCAATATGCACAGTGCTAAGCTTGATAAAGAGAAAAACGTATTGCGTCAAATCGCAAGCGCGAGCAATGCGATTCGACGAAAACATAAAATATTAAAAATGGGAAAAATTACAACTGAGAAGGAACTGACTGAAGTCTTCAAACCAGTGGTAGCACCGTTGCAAAAGTTAGTCGATCAGTCAACAAAGTTGGAAAAAATCAAGGAAGAAAAGCTGAAACAAGAAGCGCAGGATGAGCCTAACTTGGAAGAGGTTGATCCAGCTGTGAAGGAGGAGGGAGATTTTGACAACTCTTTCCTCACCGCACATGATGAAAATGATGACTATCAATTACAAGTATCTGATTCATCATCCGACAAGGATTCATCTGTTATGCAAGACGAAACATCACATCCACAAGTGTCCTCCGGTGAGCCACTTGTCCAGCAGTATCTACGAATGTTTGAAACGAGTGAACAAAAACAGCTGGATGACTCGTATGGTGTTCGAAAACTTAGAGGAGGTGTTCTAATGATCGGTGACTCACCTGTAACTTTTGACAACGAGGTCATGACCGTTAAAAATAAGTCTTTTGAACTATCACCTGGTTTGCTCGAATTGATATTCAAAAAAGCGCCAAACAGAGAGATCGTAACTGCATCAGATATGGACAAATATTGTGCGATCATTACCAGGACGCATGCGCATCGAAAGTATTATAAGCCCAACGAACCCATTCGCACAAAAGGCATTAAATATAAAAATATTATTGCCAATATGCCTTTATCACCGAAACAAAAAATCGGAAAATCTTTACCGCGCTATATGATTGCAAAGAAAGATAGAACAATCGATTATGTTCATTGGGATGACCCTAATGAGCTTGTCAGTAGATTGCGTCTTCTTCTTGCATCACAATCTGCTGGTAACACAAGTCATACAAACGAAATTATTTCTATTATTGAAGAGTTGCGTGAAGCTGAAATTATTTATTAGACAGTTCGCACTACTGAGATTCATTTAAACCATGAGCGTTGACGTGTTTGGACGACAATTATCAAAGAAAAGTGGAAGTGGTCTTCCAGGAAGCCGCGGTCCTCCCGGTGACGGGTTTAAAATTACCGCTGATGGTCAATATGATATAGATAATAGAAGATTGTGCAATGTTGCTGCACCCATCGCGCAAGATGATGCTGTATCTATGAGAGTGATGCAGAGTGCTCTGCAAGAAGAAGTTAGACATGTATATGCCGCAACCACTTCTCTGCGAGATAATATGCACGATCATGAAATCATGTTTCAAGGTCTCGAGACACGATTTAAGGATAATATTAAACGTCAGCATATCGATAGTGGGACCATACAAGATCTCGTTACACGCAACTCGCATCTCATTGCTCATCTGGAAGAGAGACTAAGAACAACTGAGAATGTTAGTTCCAGTGATGAGAGTAGCCTGATGATTCATAGCCTTGAATCCCGTCTCAAAGACAGCATAAAAGATCTTGAATCTGCAACCGAAGCTCAACAAGCATTGATCCTTCGAAATTCTCAAATAATATCCGAACTGAATGATCGACTCGTCGCTTTAGAACATGGAGAAAGCAACGATAGCGGAAGAGCTTCATAGGCCTGCGAGAAAAAATTATCTACGCCGTCATGTCGTAATGCGTGGTATAGATGAGACTTGGCAGGCTGATCTTGTTGACATGTTAGCGTACACTCAATTTAATAATGGTTACAAGTATCTACTGACAATCATAGATATTTTTTCAAAATATGCTTGGGTCGTGGCAACCAAATCAAAAAGTGGTAAGGATGTGACTAATGCTATGAACTCTGTACTGACAAAGGGTCGTGTACCGAAGAAATTGCATGTTGATCGTGGCAAAGAGTTTTATAATAATGAAATGAAAGCTCTCCTTCAACGTCATGGAATCACCATGTACTCAACTTTCAGTAACATGAAAGCATCGATATGTGAGCGTTTTAACCGTACACTCAAGGGTAAAATGTGGAAACAATTTACTCTACGAGGATCGTACAAGTGGATCGACATTGTAGACGATTTGGTACTAGCTTACAATAATACTAAACATCGTACGATTGGAATGAAACCAAATGATGTCACTGTTCAAAATGAAAAAAGTCTTTTGTTGCATGTATATGGAAAACTTCAAAGTAATCGAACGAAAAAAATTAAATTTAAAGTTGGTGATAAAGTGCGAATCAGCAAATACAAGCACGTTTTCGAAAAAGGTTATACGCCAAATTGGACAACAGAAATATTTACCATCAGTCAAGTTGTCAATACCAAACCTGTAACGTACAAGCTCAAGGATTACCAGGATAAACCGATCGAAGGTGGCTTTTATCAGGAGGAACTCAGCATGGTCAAATATCCGAATGTTTACCTTGTAGAAAAAGTTGTGCGGAAACGTGGAAATAAATTGCTTGTTAAATGGTTAGGTTTTGATGACTCTCATAATAGTTGGATTAATGAATCTGATGTATAATTTTTTTATACTAATTTATACGTTCCATAACAGTGTCGAGGAGAAGATGAATTGAAAAAAAGCATTATCTTTTTGTAAAACAATCAGCATACATATGTTGGATAAATTTGTATATACGGTCTTTGAAATAAAATAACAACGATGTATTGAAAAACTTTTTATTTCGTCGTGTACACATACGACGTTCACTCATTCATTTACACAACCTATAGCCCCATGGAAGCGTGTCCATCTTATCAGGAAATATGATCCGCTTAGTATCTTGCCAGCTCAAGGCTATTTTATTTTGCTTCACGGTGTGAACCTGATGTTTTGTACTCTGAATTAAATTTTGACTTTTCACAAGATTTTTGTGTTGTAAAGCACAATCAAGGTAATCATCAAATGTAATTCTTTTGAGAGTGGACCTTTTGACTCCTTTAGCTCGTTTTTTTTCCTGATCATCACCTAAAATTTTAAACGAATACAATTTTGCTCTTAAACCTATGAACTCTGTCATGATTTTCCCATTATTTTCATCTTTCATCAAACCTATAACTTTTTTATTCACTCGAGGCATTTTATATACATTATCTGGCGGGTAGTCAGATGTATCGAATTTATCCAAATCTTTCTTCATAGCCTCATATATATCTATACCAGTGAAATGGTATAACAGACTGTCTGTATCGGTATACATTAACTTGGCATGTTCTCCGAATCGATCTTTTATATAATTATAATGAAAGTCATAAATATAACTTTTAGCAAGGTCTAGGATTGAGAATCCAACATACATTGGTTTATTAAACTTAATTTTCGTACGACGGAGTTCAATTATTATCATATCTTTATCAAAAATGGTACAGCTATGAAAATTCGATCTTGCTATAAGTGATCTTGCTCCATAGCGTCCATCCCATTTGGTAATTAGTTTAACATCTCTGTATTTCCTCACGTTTTCCAAAGTTTTACCAAAAACTGCGTTATTCATGAGTTTGTAAAAGTTTTTTTCAAAATCATTCGTGGATTTTTTTCTCAAATCCGTGTTCAAATCTATATATTTTCGAAGCCATGGCGCCTGCTTAAATTTCAATATTCGATGAATTTTTTTCAACTTCATGCCCAAGCTCAGATATTGCTTCAAGACTTTGTAATGAATGATATATTTTTCCTTTGAAAATAAGGTAGTTGTTAATTTCGATATCTTGGATCCTTGTGGTGTGAAATGCTCTGGGCCCAACGGCAGGTCTTTGTGGATTTCTTGCAGTTCCTGTGGGTATATTAGGTCTACTTCCAATATATAACCAGTGGGTGAATCGTCTGGAACACTAAATAACTCAACGTCTGATACCCATTCAAAACCGGCATAGGGTAAACACTGACTCATAGCTGCTCCATACAAGTTATTTACGTCATAATACATAAGATGAGATGTTTCTTGACTGGGATCGTACGCTGCTCCCATATACTTATTATTCGCTTTAGCGTATCTGTTTGAACATTGAGCTACGCCGCCTCGAATGCCCCTTTCCAAAAACAATAACATATCGATGTCAACAAGCAGTTCAAGCGTTACACCGGTACATTTTAGCATCGCATCAAACGCAAGGCCTGGCGCTGTATAATAGTGTAGAGGATCTAAACTATATGTATTCAAACAATTACGTCTGAAATTCTCGAAAATATCAGCTAAAAGCAGAACATCGGTTTGTAAATACAAGTCAGAGTATTGACCCAAGGTTTTTAAATCAAACTCTTGCCAAACATTACATGCATGTAAATAGTCTTCCTCTGAAATGTTCTCATCATTTAATTGAGAATAAAATTGTTCTCTCGAAGGTAGCTGCTTTTCATCGAGTTTTTCCCAACTATCAACATAATCATACGGGAATACACCTTTTCTGGTTAATAATGAAAATTCTTCAGTACTATTACAATGTTCTTGTGTGATTGATTTTTCATCATCGCTCAGATACGAGGCTAACATTTCAATACTGCTTGACATGAATCTGAACGAATCGATGAATCGAAAACTCATTTTTGTCTTTGCAACATTTTTCGTAAAAGATATATATTTCTCTTTATTCATTGGTAAAAGTTTAACAGCACCCTCAAAGGATGTTGCTAAAGCTTTTACTAAAAAATGAGAATCATATCCTGATAAATTATGGAATATAACGGGAATAAATTGTGCATCTTTGTAATTCAGATTGCAACCTTCATGTGCAGCACCACGAAATTTCCCTGTGAAATGACAATGATCACGGTGCTTGACATCGTCTGAAGTGAATAATCTTTCACAAACATGACAAATTTTTGCGGTATCGAATGATTCTTTCTGTTCGTCACTCAACATTTCCATCGGTACAACAGACTCAAAGTAGGGTTTTAAATCTCGTGCCATTTGGTTCAATTCATTCGTGAACCATTCTACACAGTCTGGTCCACGATAGGTTCTCAATTTAGAAATAGATCCGTCAAAGGCACATTTCAAATAATAAGCTATACTATAAGGAATATGCTTCTGATACAGTGTTCTATCACCCGACTCAGAAATGTTGCTGACAGGCTCCAAGAGACATTCAAGGTCAGCGTAAAGACAGAATGGAACACTTTCTTTACGTTTAAAATTTTGGAAGGAAAAAAATTTATCTTTTTCTTCTGGCATTATAACTTTGCATTGATTCAATTTTTCACAGTATATTCTATGTTTCTGCAAGCAAGCGTGTGTGTGGAAGTGGTTTAAACACCTGTCGCACAACCAGGTATAGCCCTTATGCTTTGAAATTTGTGAACTCAACAATCGTGATAAACTACGGATCCATGCGAAATGATAAATAGTATTTTCAGTGTCATCTGATCCAGTTTCAAACATAAGCAAGTGGATGGTAGGCTTATCTGATTTATGTTTACTCAAATGAATCGGTACAATTTCACAACTAGCCTTATTCTGAAAATTTTCGATTCCATAAACGTTAATTGCTAAGTTATTCATTTCTTCAAATTTCGAAATATCTTTCAGAGTAATCGGGAAATTGATACCGTCGTATTTCAACACTGTACCGAAATTCGGATAGGAACTCGTTACGCTCACGTTATTGTTCGCTGGAAATAGCGCTGCTGTAACAGACCACAAGAAACAGTATGGATCATTGTTCTTAATGTTTACTACTGCCTTCTTATCTCTAATGAATGTTGGTAGCGGACTGTAAGTTGATAGACCGCCTTGTAGCGGCACATATCTGTTTATGTTTACAGATAAATTTATGATTTCAATCAACGTCCAGCCAGAGTCTTTTTCTTGGAAGTCTTCAATCTTTGCTGCTAATTTCTCGTTCACGTGCTCGGTGAACCACTGTCTCAAATTCGTTGCCGGTAGAACTGCTTCATTTTTTGTGTTGAAAAACTTCATCTCTTCGACTATTTCACCGTTTTTCAAGCAATTGAATTTACAAGACAAAACTGTGTTCACTTTTACACTTCCTTCTTTTCGTAAAAGATTTTTCAATCGGTTGGAAACAAGTTCTTTTGCATCATCAAGAAAATTTTGTAATTCTTTATGTTGTATATTCACTACAACTCCTGTCCTTATTCTCCGTTTGAAGGCTGAATCCAAATCTTCCCATCGTACTCTATCGCTCCGTCGTTGTTTTTTCACACCTTCCCCTCTCTTTCTCAACAGTTCGATCCGTGTCCTCAACGACTTCAAGATTCCTACAGTGGTTAAAATTCTGGTTTTTTCTCCAACAGTAGAGGCTGTTTTTAAAAGTTTGTTCAAAAGTCTAATATTTCGTGTGCCAAGTTTTTTCCATTTATCAACATTACTGGTTGATATCTTATTTTCAACCATTATTTTATAAGCAGCTTCCATGATGCGGATCAGCTTAAGACATTTCTCTGAATCCATTCTGATTTCTCACTGAACACTAACCACAACAATAATAATTGGAAGGCCAAGTTCGACTGATGCTTTGACGATGCTTCTGCATCAATTTATAGAGACGTGGTGTGAAAAAAATTCTATAAACATTCCAATGTTTTTGTCAGCTCGCTAACGACAGTTGAATTCTTAGAATTATTTTTGAACCGAATATTTACGATCTTATTGGGATCATATTACAAGACTACGCATAGAGAGATTCATTACTGTTATAAACAAAAGAACTTTATAAAAAGTCTTACACTATAAAATTTATTTGGAAAAATATTTTTCAACTTGATGTTTACATTATTCCTTAGCCTTAGGTATTTGTATTATCTCTATAAACTCTTCCAAATTCTTCACATGATTACGCAAATTTTGAACAGAATATATTACATTCGAGAGTTCTTCCTCTGAAGAGACGCATGCCTCAATTTTACATTTCAGTTTGAATAATTGCATAATCAATTTAACAGTATCATCATTGAAACATTGAACGTGTTTATCAATAATCTTAATTATTTCATGTGATTTTTTGCACTGTGCGCACAGAAGTGGTTGATTGTTGCTATCCGTCTCATCTTGTCCACAATCAACTTTTTTCACATTTGTTTGAAACGTTTCTATGTCATCGATGAAATCGTAGATACAATCTGGTGGATCACCACCGAAATGCTTAGCTACGACATCTTCGTAGCAGCAGAAGTATGGTGGCAAACAGCACAATTGCATCAACTGATCCGCTGTTAGTTTATCCATGATTTCGACTGACTGTTATTCTACTAAAATTTTTCTTTTATACTTAGCCTATAACCCCCCCAACACCCTACTGCACAATAAAATCATGTGAATAACCTTGATCGCTCTAGAACATTCGCTTCCAAGGTCTAACACCTGATACCCAACATCTGCCTATCGGGCATCGCGATATCAGATCCCCTACGTGCAACAGCAAATATTTTCATCGTGAGATCCTTCTAGAAGGATCGCACACGAATTCTTCGACCCCCCGTTACGTCATCATCAGCGACAAACATTCTGGAAAGACCTCCTCCTCCTCCTCATGACCGACCTTGCAAATTCAACGTCATCATCGTTCCTAGAAAAAGAAAAAAATACCCTCACTCCCTACCTCGTAAAACGTATCGAGGTCAGTCATGAAAAAATACCCTCCTCTCACCCCTCTGCCTCGTAACGTCGCAATTCCTGAAAAAAATACCCTCCCCTCACCCTCCTCCTCATAACGCATCGAGGTCAGTCATGAAAAAAATACCCCTCCTCAACACGGTCACTGACATCATCAAGGTCAGTGACGAAAAAATACCCCCCTCTCACCCCCCTCGTCACACGTGTCATCACGATGACGTCATCATCGAACCTTCGAGAACGTTCTAGAAGGTTCTGGAAGGTTCTAGAAGGTTCTGGAAGGGGGTTCGTGTCTCGACTGTAGAGTCGGTAAGTGTCGGTAGTAGGAATCTGTATCCAGAATCCGCTATATCTACCTACTGGGAAACAATAAACGAGAGTAAAAGATAAATCGTGGGCACGCGCGGCCAACGGGCGAACACGCGTGGGGCTCAGCGGGCGGATCGCCATACAGTCATTCAAGGCCTTCAGCCTCAACTAATTCTCCTTCGATTCTGTAATTGCCCTTCAGGCCTCCTGCGTTCTTTTCATATATTCAATAAAGCCACATATCTTTGTAAATCAAGTTATTATTGATCCTAATCCTCATCCATTATCGCATTCAAGGAAAACGGGGAAACCCGGTTGAAAAAAAACACGTTAACAATTCAGAAGTGGGATCGCGCCGCGTGCTACGTGTAGTGAAAAGATAAAGGGGGCAGTGAATATCGCGAAGATCGAAAAGTATCGCGTACTGCGTAAAAGGGAAAGTGTAGATGGTGAACGAACACGACTTTGACGCGTTCGCCTTACTACATACCCCCGCCATGCGGGTAAATCGGTCATTTGGGCGAGGGCGAGGAGCCACGTCGGGAGGGAACGTGACGCAAGATGGCCGCATTGGAGCACAGTTTGCAGAACGGCTAGAACACGAAGACCTCGTGGGCACGAGAGCATCGGCAAATGGCGGGCCGTCCATACCAAGCCAGCTCGAAGGAGCGCAAGGTGGGGCCGGGGAAACCGACACGGAAGACCAAGATGGCGACCGGCCACAAAATCTACAGGAAGACGGGGCAGCACAACAGCCCGCACTGTTAACGGACCGGAGCGCCCACTCCGAGGTAAGGACGGTGCCTTCCTCGGCGCCGAAGGGTCAGTCATCCTTGCACGAAGGCGCGGCACCGCCACAAGTGGTCAATGCGCTACAAGCGCTTTTAGCATCAGGCGATCCAGATGCTCTGGCTCAATTACTCGGGAGTCTTCTCGCGGTTCGACAGCAGCCGGCGCCACCTGTTGTGTCGGCAACGATCCCGTCGTATCACGTCATCCCAGACTTATCACGTGACATCGAAGACTTTTCGGGGGACATGGATGGTGTTCGCGCGCGTGAATGGCTAGAGAACTTGGAAGCATTGCGCGACCTTCATAAGTGGCCAGAAGACTATTTGTTCGCGGCTGCCCGTATGCATTTAACAGGAGGTGCGCGTGATTGGTTTCGGGCAAGAGTGAGCGAATTAGGTAGTTGGCCAGATTTTCGTGCCGCGTTTCGCGCTACGTTCCTAACGCAGGAAGTAACCGCGTCAAAATGGGATCGAATGCGAGCGAGGAGGCAGGAAAAGGGGGAATCCCTGTCACAATATTTTCATGCAAAAGTGCGGCTGTGCGGTGCGTTAAGTTTAACGTTCGAAGAGGAGAAGGACGAAGTGATTAAAGGGTTGTGGTCTCGCGAGCTTTCTCGGACATTGCTAGCGGCGAGACACTACAACCACGACGCCCTGTTACACGATGTATTAAAATTCGATCGGTGTTTGTACAGTGAGCGTGAATCGACTCGTGACTCGGGACGCGAGGGCGGACGGTCGCGGAATAAAGCGAGTGGAAACGGTGCGGGGACGCGAGACACGCGTCGCGGACGAGAGGCGGACAAGCGAGCGGGAACGACGAGCGATTCGACCGCGACAAATGAACGCGCGTGCTTCCGATGTCGAAAGACAGGGCACCTCGCACGCGAGTGTCCGGAGAAAACAAAAGATCTCACGTGTTTCAAGTGTCAGAAGAAAGGACACATCAGTCGGTTGTGCCCAACAGTGAAAGCCATCGAAGCGGGGCCGGTGCAAGCGGTCGCTATAGCGAGTGATCCGTCGATTGCGAAATACGTTAAGGAAGCGACAATAAATGGACGAAGTGTAAACGTATTCATCGATCCCGGCAGTGCAGAGTGCGTGATCCGACAAGCGTGCGTCGAGCGTGAAAAATTCAAGGTCGAGGCAACGACGCGTCAGTTGAAGCCGTGGGGACCACCGAACAACGTCGTCAGCAGCGTGGGCACGATTCGCGCGGACGTTATCATTGACGGTGTGGAGGTAAAACAAATATTGTTCCAAGTCTGTCCCGACGACTACCAGGCCATCGACGTCCTGATCGGACGGACGTTCTCGGACGCGCAAAATGTCGACTACGTGAAAAATGGAGACAAGTTCACCTTTATACCCGCGGAGAAAAAGGCGGAGACACACGCTGCGACCACGTCGGATCTGCGTACAGTCGAGACAGTTTCGCTGCCGGCACGTTCGATTTGTATGGTGAGTGTAGATAATGCGAGACAACATGCTGTGCCTATAATAAACTGTGGTACAACGGTGCGCGATTTAGCAAAAGGGTCGATAACCATCCGTGGTGAAATCTCGGAAATATCGACGATTGCACGACGTGAAAGTGATCCAAACGATATCGAAATGAACGATATAATTATCGGCGCGGAACAACCGGAGTCGGTAAGGCAGGAATTGTGTGCGTTGTTACGAGAGTTCCGAGATTGCGTAGCGACGGGCTTACACGACTTGGGGTGTGCGCGACATGTAGAAATGGACATCCGATTAAAGGACGGGGCAGAGCCAGTTCACAGAAAACCGTATCGGGCAACGGAGTCGGAACGCGGGGAATACAGAAAAATTATCGGTGAGTGGCGCGAAGCGGGTATCGTAACGGAGACGCAATCGGCGTACGCGAGCCCGGTGTTGCTCGTGAAAAAGAAAACCGGCGAATCGCGTTTGTGCGTAGATTTTCGAAAGTTGAATGCGGTGACACAACGGGTACATTTCCCTCTCCCGAACATCGACGATCATTTGGCGCGAATCAGAGACAGTCAATTGTTCATCGTCCTCGATCTGGCACATGGATACCTCCAGATCCCCCTGGCCAAGGAGGCGCGTGAAAAGACCGCCATCATCACTCCGGAGGAGACGGTCGAGTTCACTCGCATGATTTTCGGGCTAATGAATGGGCCAGCGTACTTCTCCAAGGCCATGCAGAAAGCGCTGGGGCCACTGAGAGATACCGTCGCACTATTTTATCTGGATGATGTTTTGATTCCCGGTAAAACGTGGAGCGATTTCAAACCAAACCTCCGACTAGTGTTGCAAGCGTTCAGGGAAGCGGGACTGACGATTAAACTTTCGAAGTGTCGATTTTTATTTTCAAAAGTGTCATATTTGGGGCACGAAATCTCGGCCCGTGGCATCGAGCCGGGACAGGAAAAAGTAGGGGCGATACGAGATTTCCCAGCACCAGTCAACGTCCACGAGATCCGACGGTTCCTGGGACTCACCAGTTATTTTCGGAAGTTCGTGCCAAGGTTTTCTCAATTGGCGGAGCCGCTATCACGTTTATTGAAGTCAAACGCCTCGTTCGTGTGGGGAGAAGCGCAGGCAAAAGCGTTTGAGGAGCTGAAATCGAAACTCACAGAGCAACCGGTACTCCAAACGTTCGACCCAACGGCACCGACGGAATTACATACCGACGCTAGCTCAGCGGGACTGGCGGGCATGCTGTTACAACAAGACAAAAACGGAACGTGGAAACTCGTGTATGCCATCAGCAGGAGAACGAGTGAGCCGGAGAGCAAATACCACAGCAGCAAGCTCGAGTTAATGGCGGTGGTGTGGGCAGTCGGCCGGCTAAGATCATTATTAGCGAATATCTCATTTACGATCGTTACCGACTGCCAGGCCTTGTGCTATCTCAACACGCAAAAGTCACTAAACCCTCAGGTGATAAGGTGGCACGATTTATTGAGCGAGTATGACTACAACATCGTCCACCGCCCCGGTGCGAAAATGGCACACGTCGACGCTATGAGCCGAGCACCAGTTGAAGCGAGTGGAGCGAGCGGCGAGATCGGAATATTTCAAGTGAGTAGTGATGAAGACTTGGTGCGAATTTATCAGTGTACGGACGAAAAACTCAAAGAGAAGATAGAAATTCTCGAGAAAGCGAAAAGTGCGCGAACGGCGTATGAAAACAGTTGTGTTAGGGACTACGAGTGTCGCGACGGGATTGTGTATAAAATTCGCGACGGTAAAAGTTTGTTTGTGATCCCCAAGGCCATGCGAAAGAGCCTGGTGATCAGGTTTCATGATCTCAAGAGCCACCCAGGACCAGAGCGCACGGCGGCGCGAATCCTGGAGCACTATTATTTCCCCGGAGTGCGACCATATGTGAAGCGTCACATACGCGCGTGTCTTCAGTGTGCGCTATCGAAAACTAAACCGGGTAGACAACTCGGAGAACTCCACCCGATTCCACCGGGAGTGCGACCTTTTGGGTTGATTCACATCGACCATCTCGGGCCGTTTGTGACTAGTAAACGCGGAAATAAATTTATATTAGTAATTGTCGACAATTTGACAAAGTTCGCGGTAATCCGTGCGGTAAAAGACACGAGAACGACGTCGGTGTTACGAGTACTCAAGGAGTTCGTGTTAGAAAGAGGCGCGCCCGACCGGATAGTGTCGGATCGCGGCACGTGCTTCACGGCAAAAGCTTTTGAGAAGTTTTGCCAAGGTCACGGCATCAAGCATACGTTAAACTCGCCGCGCCATCCACAGGCTAACGGTCAGGTCGAGCGCTTGAACGCGACGTTGGTGGCGGCGATTAGCGCCAACTTGCGTGAGGAGGATGGCCGTACGTGGGACAATAAGTTAAACGTGTTACAAAGTGACTTAAACGAACTGCGGAACGCGTCGACGGGGTACAGTCCGTTCGAACTCGTATACGGCTATGTGCCTCGGCGTGACGAAGGCGCATTGCGGCGGTTGATCCCGGAGTCGACGAACACGTACAACAAGCCCGCGGAGTTACAACAAAAAGCACGAGAAAGCATACAACAAGCACAACAACAAATGAAAGCGAGATACGACGCCGGACGAGTCCGCAACGTATTTTTCGATGAGGGCAGCATCGTTTTCATGAAAGCAGCACCACTCCAAACCGGAGAGTCAACGAAACTGCATCCCAAGTACCGGGGGCCACTGGTGGTGATTAGTAAATTACCGGGCGATACGTATCGTGTAGCTGATCTTGTCGGAAGACTCGGCAAACGATACGCAACAACAGCCCATGCGTCGCAGCTGAAAATGTGGGCACCGCACACGTCGGACTCATCGTCCGAGGAAGACAGCGAGGATGAACCGGACATCGAACGACCACAGGCTAGCGGCGATGAAGAACAAGTGCAACGTGCAGTGTTGACAAGTGCCGAGAGTGAAAATCCGTGCGAGAAAAGCGAGACAAGTGCGTGCGACCAAAGCGAGGAAAATGCGTGCAAGAGGCAGAAGTCAGTGCGTGTAAAACGTCGGCCCGGCAAATTGCGTGACTACGTAGAATAATGTCCATGTGTAACTCTGGAAAACATACGTAAAATAAGAATGTATGTATGAGTGAGTATGAAAACATAATGAGTGTGACAATGAGAGGAATGAGTGAGAAATCGTTGATTCTCGCTAGGGACTACGCTCGAAATAAACATTGTAAAGGCGAGTGAAATTTTTGTTTGCGTTGATGCTCGTAGGAATTTTTTTTGTCAGGTGTTATTAATATCACGAGTTGTACGAACAGGCAAACGTTCCGTGGCCTGTACATATATGTTCGTGATGATATGTTTTTTTTTGTTATTGTAAATCGGTGTACGAATCAACGTATGTATGAAGTGTGAATAACGCAAGTAAGTAAGTTTGTGTGAACGGTAATACGGGACTTTCATAACGCTCGAGGACGAGCGGCGTGTAGCGTGGCCGAGTATTAAAATGTAGTTAACGCGAGCGTAAAACGGAAACAGATGGCGCCTTATGCCACGAGCGCGAGGTCATGTGACCGGGTGCCGAGAGTCAGCCAGGCAGCGACCGAGGCGAGACTCGTCCAGTTCAACACGAGACTTGTAAGTGTCCGGACGCGGTCACTTGCTCAATACGTGAGCAACGCGGAGAATATAACCGTATCTTTTTGGCGTTGCGTGGGTGCTACGCCAGCGTACCCGGCCGGTAATAGGGCGCCTCCACACCCGATGTTCGCGACGTCGAGAGTAGTGGGTGGGAAACAATAAACGAGAGTAAAAGATAAATCGTGGGCACGCGCGGCCAACGGGCGAACACGCGTGGGGCTCAGCGGGCGGATCGCCATACAGTCATTCAAGGCCTTCAGCCTCAACTAATTCTCCTTCGATTCTGTAATTGCCCTTCAGGCCTCCTGCGTTCTTTTCATATATTCAATAATCCACATATCTTTGTAAATCAAGTTATTATTGATCCTAATCCTCATCCATTATCGCATTCAAGGAAAACGGGGAAACCCGGTTGAAAAAAAACACGTTAACACAAGTTTCCCCTGCGGTAGAAAAAGAATAGAAGTTTTTATAAAAAGTATAAAATGGTGGAATAACCAGACGCAGCAAATGAATTGAAATTCTACTTAGCGGAGCAACAGAAATAGCAAAAGGAATAAAAGTAGACAGCGGAACAAGTTTTCGTTCTGGTGGACAAATAATTAGTTTTGAGGAAAAGTATGAAAGCTTGAAATCAACTGATGAAGTTACTTTTGAAAAATAAATTTAATTCCATCCGGTGTATAGGTTGAAAAATAGAAACAAAAGAAAGTAGACAGCGGAAAAAGTTTTCTCTCGGCAGAGGAATTGTCAGTCCTTCGGAGATAAAACTTGAAAAAACGAATTCACTCGCCGCAGCTACTTTTATAAAATGATGGAAATTCCTCACAGCGGTCCAGTCGCGGCCACATAGAGTCGACATAATTATTATGTTTCAAATCGTACCAAACTCGGCGGTACCATATATTTTTCTCGTCTCAGTGTGCTGTGTGAATTGAAAAAAAAAATTATGCGAATGAATGAAAATAAAGAATACGAACGCGGATATTCGAGATTCAAACTTTTCATCTCCAAGCAGGAACTACAGTCCTCGGAGTCGTTGCTAAGGGTTCATCAGCGCCGCCGTTGCAGAGACGGCCACCATAAATGCACGCAATTCCCCCTCGGTCTGCCTGAAACCGGAAAGCTGTCGGAGATATATTTTCAATTTCGGTCTACGATCTGCGAGCGGTAAGCTTGATTTTATTACACGATTATTTTATTTTTAACCATTTCTAATTTTTCCAATGTACATAATTTCGAAAAACGAGTTTCGTCCTTTTTTTTGTTTGAACGTTTAAAGTACTAACTATTTTTTTTAATGGAGAGAACAATTGTTCCGCTGACTATTTTTTCTCAAACGGAATTTTTAAATAATATATACTTTTTTTTTTAATTTCTATTTTTTTTTTTCAAGTGCTTTGGATACTCGCAAGGCGTTTATTCACTGTCAATAACTTGAATCCCGTCCAAAAATAACGTCAATTTATACCTTCTATTCGAACATACTTTGAACTTTGTCCGAGTATCATGCGTAGTCAGTTCGTATTTTGTTATCAATATGAAAAAATCTCTATTTAGTGTATACTATATCTTAGATTTTGTTCTCAATCTTGCAGAAAGAATGTATATATGTCAATTTTGCAACTATCAGTCTCACGAACTGATACCGTACTTGGCATATCGTCAATTCCATTTCAATATAACACAAAATTTTCATTGCGGTTTCAATGGTTGCAAAAAGATGTTCCGGCTGGAAGGCTCTTTGAGAGCTCACTTATGGCGAGTTCATAGCGTTCGCTTAAAAAAAAGAACAATCAACGCTCTCGATACTACTTCTACCGAACACACAAATTACGTTTGCACGATTCCTCTTTGCCAGAAAGAATTTGATTCTCGACAGAAAATTATTAAGCATGTCAACTATCATATCCGACGTAAAGAAAGAGTAAAGTGTCCCTTTGCTAATTGCGTTAAAGAGTACGACGTGTTGCATTCTTTCTCAGGCCATGTCTCTAAAAAGCACCCGCCTAGCACTAGAAACCTTGCGGTTGATATGCCCGCATTGGATTGCGCAGTAGTTGCTGTCGATGAAAATCAACTGGTTCAAGAAATAGGAGAATTATCAATTCTGCCAGATTTCGAGAACGACGTTGTCGATGATACTCGAAACGAATATTCCAAAGATCTGTTCAACTTGAACGTGGCTCAATTATTTTTGAAATTGGAGTCCTCGTTGTTAGTACCAGTTTCCACTCTTCAAACTGCGATTCTGGGCATCTCTAATGCGCATGAACAAAGTAACGCAATAATGAAATCGAATTTGAGGAAACTTTTGGAATCGGAAAATGTTGCGTCAGATCGCGTCAATTCGGAGATCGATAAAATATGTGAGGAAAACCCATTCTCCGAAGCAGTAAAACTTTTAAATACAGTTTACAAACGCAAACAGTTTTATATTTCAAGCTGTTCTTTTGTTGAACCCGTTGAAGTTCTTTTGAGCGAAGATCATAACAACAAAACATTTTTCCATTACGTTCCCATACTCGAAACGGTGAAACAGCTTTTTACCGATAAATCACTCAGTGATCAGTTGCGCAGAAATTTTGAAAACTGTGAAAGAGATATTCTTGAAGATTTCACAGACGGATCTTTGTACAAAGAGTCTGTCTTTTTTAAAAAAAACCCGAATGCCCTGAAAATAATTTTATATCAGGACGCTTTCGAGGTAGTAAATCCGATTGGTACTGCCATTCACAAACATAAATTGATCGGCATTTACTTCAGCGTTGGTAACTTTCCTGAATATATCCGCTCGCATGTCAATTCGATAAAACTGGTTGTGCTTTGCAAAGAAAAAGAATTTGATCATGAAAAAGTTTATGGAAAAATTGTGCAAGACTTGACAGAATTGGAAATAACCGGAGTTCAACTGCCTTCGGGAGAAAATGTAAAAGGCTCACTTGTTTTCATTGCAGGAGATAATTTAGGAAGTCATGAACTCGGCGGATTCGTGACAAATTTCAGTACATCGAAACATTTTTGTCGGTATTGTTTATTTACGAGGGATGAGCTCAATGACGACGTTCAATGTTTGACGTCAGAGGCAAGAACTATTGAAAATTACAACCATGCGTTGGGAGAAAAAAATAAAGCGGACCACTACCAAGGTATAAAATTCAATTCGAAGTTTAACGAGTTGTCTTATTTTCACGTCTGTGCTCCAGGTTTGCCACCCTGTCTCGGTCACGATTTGTTGGAAGGAGTTGTCGCATATGATTTGAAAATTTTTATTGATTACTTCATTCAAGCGGAATGGTTTTCAATATCATTTTTGAATAAGCGAATTGATTCTTTCAAGTATTCAAAAGAAGATTTACGCGATAAGCCATGTCCAGTTTCAATTAAGAAAAAAAGGATTGTTGGGGGGGCTTGGCAAATTTGTATATTTCTCAAGCTTTCTCCACTATTTATCGTGGACAAAATCGAAAATCACATGGATGATATGTGGCAAGCCGTTCTTCTTCTTGAAGAAATAGTTGAGATTGTTTGCGCTCCTAAAATTAACAAGCATTCTTTGCCATACTTGGACAGAATCATAAGCGAATACATGGTACTGAGAAAAACTTTAGCACAGAATGTTCGTCCAAAACACCATTACTTGAGACATTACCCTGAATTAATACTGAAATTTGGGCCTTTAATGAAAGTGTGGTCTATGCGCTTTGAGAGCAAGCACAGTTATTTCAAGCGAGTTCTCCGTTACAGCCGAAATTATATTAATGTAACTCTCTGTGAAAAACACGAATTAATGCAGAGTTTTATTCGGTTGGGCGCGGATATCAGACCAGTAATCGAACTGAAAGGGAATTCTCATTTTGAAAAATGTCTTTATCCTGAAAATATACAGCAAGCAGTCGAAAGTATTCGTCTCCCTCAGAAATGCAATCAAGCAATGGTCAAGGGAATCACGTACAAAGTTGGCGATTGTTTAATTATTGGGCAAAGAGGATATCAATATGGCATTGAAGTTGGAAAAATAGTTCTCATACTGAGCGATGAAGAAGTTGTGTTCATGGTATTCGAAGTATTGAAGACACGTTTTGTTCCCTATCTTCGTGTTTATGAGATCGGTCAAGTTGTCAAACATATTTGCTTACCCTTACACGAGTTGCCAAGTACGGAAAAATTGACTGTATATAACGCAGGGTCCTTAATCTGCGTAAAACCAAATTACGGATTAGTTGCGCGATCCTTATAACGATTTCAAAGAAGGTAAGCTCGCACCCACTGAAAAAGTGGTATTCGCCTGGGTTTCGGGAAATTTTCGAGCTTCTGTTGTTAAAAAAAAATCCAGCGGTTGTGAAACCTGCAGGGTGAAAGCAACAAAAAAACAAAAAGACTTGAAAAATAATTTTATTTAAAATGAGCTTTGTACTTTGAACTCTCAAAAATGAAATAAAGGTATAATAGAAATTAGTGACGTTTCGTTTCGTTTTTGTTGTTGTATTTAAGTGTGTGCGATGTTTTTTTTGTTTTACTTACAGGGTTGAACATAAGTAGCATGTCTCTTTTCAAAGTTTGCTTACCTGACCGCTCTAAAAAAATAGCAGTGAAAGCAGCTACACTAACAGACCTAATTGGCAATGCCAAAAAAAAACTGAACTTTTCTGACGGCGTTTACAAGGTTATAAGCTTTTTCTTTGTATATATTCTTACATTACTTCCACATGCATGACCCAAAAGAGACTGGAATGACGTAAAAATGTTTTGGTTAATGAACATCGCATGCTTCTAGAAATATTTTGCTCTTTTAAACACCTTTCTTTGCCCTGTACCAATATATATGTACGCTATACCTGTCAAAATGAAGATGCTTATTTTGCTCCACATAATAAGATTTTTCTAAACGGCTGTCTTTGTAATGAATTATCGAAAGTAGTTGGAAACCCATTCCATAATAGTAATTATGTACAATTGAAAACATTTGTACAAATCTTTCCCCAGTTTTTCACAACACAGATTCTCCACTGTCAATACTAAAGTATTTGAACTTTGTAATCAACTTTACGTGCCTACCGTTGACGGTGAATTTCTCCTCTCTTACCGCACTACAAAAATTCGTTTCTTTTTGAAAATTTTAATCAATTTGTACTTTTTTTTTTTTTTTTTTACTGAAATCTCAGTGTCTAATCTCGAGAAATTGTATAAACTTCCACCAAATTATAGAGGCTTTTTGTCACACAATTAATTAATTAATTGACGTAAATTTAAAAGTATTGTTCGTCCATACATTTCTCAAGTAATTTTTAAAAAAAGTTCCGGCTTTCCACTCTGAATCTACAGCGAAATTTTTATGAAACGTAACTTCGTCGTCCACTTTCTCGATAATTATAAACATTAAAAATCTGAACAAAATTGACACGTTTGATTTGTTATACACTTTATTCCCTTCGACCATTTTGAATAGAGTTAGCGCTGTTTGAACAGGAAGGAAAAAAAATTAAAAAAATAAAAGAATCTTCATTTTGATGCTTATATAGTGTAATTTATATTGGACGGCTGTAATAACGTAATAACGGCTTGTATTCAGGTGGCTTTAGAAGAAGACGGAACAGAAGTAGACGACGATGAGATCCTACTAGAACTCAGCAAGATGTCACTAACACCAATTTGTTTGATGTTAATACCCGAAAATGGAACTTGGCAATCGGCAACTGAAAGTTCAAAAACATTACTCGAAGCTAAGCCGTCGACTTCAACTGCGAATGAACGTTCGATCAACGAATCGCCAGTGGCTCTTGGAGAATCGGTTGGTAGCAACATTTGGGGGAAATTTCCGGAGCGTCTGATGAAATCTTGCCAAAACGGACAAAGGGCGTACGAAGTTGATCGACGAGCAATGGTGGCTACTATTGCAGATCACATGATTCACCATTTAAAAGATTATTCGCGATCAACTGCGGAACGAATGGCGAAAATGATAACGGAAAAATATCCGAAAACTTTCAGCGATGTAATCAGCGACAAAGTGGTTGGTTCCGGTATGGAAACTTTGCGTCAACAAATTTACAACGCTGTAAATTATCGGAAATTTGATAAGGAAGCAAAGAAACGTGTCGAGTTCGGACTGAACGATAAGGACGATGATGATGTTTCTGAACCCGTAGAACCACCGCGGAAACAAGACGAATACGGTTGTGTCGAGTACCAGCCTCTTTTACCGTCAACAGAAACTGCTCAATCTCAAACCGACAAAAAAAATGCCCTTATCAAATTCTTTGAAGCCAAGGAAAAAGATGACGAAAAAATCACCAATTTGATGAACGATACCTATCCAACGCAGCGAATGACAATCAACAAAAAAAAAAGAACCCTGGCCCAAGTGTTCCAAGACTGGCCATATTTAAAAACACCGCAATACATCGAAAAGCACGCTTCACGTCTTCTTGGCAAGCCCATCAGCAAAACGTGGGAGGAATATTTGCCCAAGATTGCGAAATCACTGAGAAAGTATACAATTTACACTGAGAAATCCCAATTATTAAAAGCGAAAAAATCAACAAGCCATAAGGAAGAAAATGAGAAATCGAGCGATGTTCTCAATCTCATAGCAGAAGCTCGAGCTTCGAGTGCTGCCACAAAAAGTGATATTTCGATTATGGCACTCACATTCCCTTTGATCGCTATCCAACTAAAAGAGGACTTGCAGCTGTTATGCAAAGTTGTATCTGTACGTTTTTTAAATCAATCTAATCGATGAACCATAGAATTCTAATACCATTCATATACAAAATTAAAATTTGCTTGCTTAACACACATTTCTTAATTATTTTCAAATGAATATTTCAATCATGTACCGTCACTGATTTTTAAATATTTCTACCTACTTTCCAAGTTTTTTTGTCTCCAGAATATCGTTCAGATCATTGTAATGATGATGTTTTAAATGTTTTTATACGCTTATAACTCTGCTTACAGGAAGATGTGTTGGTTACCGAGATCGTTGACGAAGTTGATGCGGACTTCCCGATTCTTATTATAAGAGGCAAGTTCACAAGAGTACCGAATAATTTTAATAATAACAGAACGTTTCTATTTTACAAACCGTTATGAAGCATTATTTAATGTAGCATTAACGTCATCGATCACAAGTAGCAAAACGATATCGATTCAATTTCATGAAACTGCTAATCTTCCAAATTTTACTGAACTTTGATAATTTTTTATATACGTGAATGTTTTTCAATTACAGGTAAATCACTGTTTGATAACGAAGCGAAATGCGACGTAGTCATCGAAGGAAACAGCATCAGTGCCCGGGGCGTGCTCGACGGAATGCTGGTCACATTTCTGGCGTATTACGTATTCGGTTACGAGTACCGTCCAGAAATCACAAAAACTTTGGAATTTATTCAAAGGTGATGTATACATTAATTAAAAATAAATTGAGTCACTGTAAAAAACGAAAAAAAATTACAAAGTCGTTTAAACAAAGCAAAATTACCTCTTTTTTTTATATATAATTGTTCGTAATAATGTGATTATCAATAACGGGAAAGTTCAGGGACTATTTTTTGAAAATTCCCTCGAATTTCGGAACTTTCGAACAATAATTTTCTTTAATCGCTTTTTCAAATTTTGTGTTTCCTGTCTGTTTTCAGGGCGCTACTCCAGATTAATCCTCAAACCGGCCATAAGCAGAAGGGGAATAGAAAAAAGAAAACGATGTCGTTCGATGCAAATGTAATGAAGCTGGCCAGTTCATTGCAAGCATTCGAGGACGATTGAACTCCCATCTCCACGTCGTTTCATATAGATTTAAGAAAACTGCCTCTAAGCATTTTTATTTCAGAATTTCTTTCACAATTTTTGATACCAACATTTATTACTTTTGTACAACAGCATTTGGAATTTACGTGGTCTTCTGAAATAAATAAAAAACATTTTCAGATATCAAAACTACAAGCCCTGTTTTTTATTTTAATATACTCTCTATTATCATACATATTTTCATGTTTGTGATTTTTACACTACATTTGCATCAAACTTCGAAAAATAAATAGTAATTGAATGCATTAAGTCTTGCAAAATTAATACACCTTTGTATTCTAAATTTATGGCATTGTCCAAGAATTTAAAAACAACTTTTACACAAACTAATATCTAAGCGCATTAATTTTGATAAATCCACAACTGATACTTTTAAAAAGGTATATGATTTTTCCATTACTTTGGTATTACAGTATTACTCCGCATTCCTGGGACATTCAAAACGTAGTATATTAATTTTAAAATAACGGTTATTAGTTTTCGCAGACTGAATCACCAAACAGAATTCCGAAATTTGTATATTAAAATTCATACAGTAAATAATAACAATTACAGTAACCTAACACCGTAAAATTGATACACTTTCCTGAGCTAAATTTACTTTTTTTTAATTTAAAAATAGAAACTGTGTATATTAATTTCAATACGTTTGATAAAAGATTCCTTGCGATACGTATATGATTTTTCCAGCACTTAAGTGTTGGGATATTACTAACCGATTATTAGACATTCCAAAAGCAGAGCATTGATTTTCAAACGATAATATTAAAATTAATAAACGGTATCTGTAAAAAGACTTCCTACACTTTTATATTAATTTCAATACAGATTTTTTTTACAGTGTATAGGTGAGCGAAGAATAGAGTCGTCAGCTGGGTTGTTACGAGCGGTGTTGGTGTGAGTAAGACAGAGGTGGATGAACCGTCTCAAATTCGTAACCGTTGAGTGTGTATCGAGAATAATGGTACGGCACGGTCCGAGTGTGTGAGTGGAACAGCCGTTAAAATCCGCAGCAGCAAACAGCGAGTTAAGCGAGGTTATGAAACCTGACAGAGCTTCGCTTTCTTTTTATCACTGGGCCGAAAAAGGATCACGCCAAAAAGTTGATAAAAAGATGGTGAACAAAGTGGAGCGTGCTTTAGGCCTAGAAAAAACAGGCTGCAGGCAGAACAGGCAGAATCACCTCGAAAACCGAATAGGCAAGGGAGCAGAAAGATGTACATCAATCCAACTCACCGGTTGAGGTAGTACTGAGAGAGAGAGAGAGAGAGAATGAATGAATGAATGTACTTTATTATGCCCTGGAGAAAAACTCCGTGGGCAATGTATACATAAATATAATGTAGTAAAAACTTAACTTAAGGACTTAGAACTAAGAGAAAGTATATATAAAATCAAAAAAGCAGAAAAACCGCGAGCACAAGATAAAATAAAATAGAGTTAGATTTAACAAAAGATATGATAAAGCATAGAAATAGTATAAAAGAAAAATGAGTAAAGGAAAAAGAATAGAAAAGAAAAAGAAAAAGAGTGGCCAACAAGCCGATTTAACCGCACGCAGTGAATGTAAGCAAATATATTAAAGTTGTGAAGCCAACAAATGCGCCCGCAGATGCCTCTTGAAGGTGGAGAGACACTGCAGAGTTGTGATGCTAGGAGGAAGAGAATGCCAGAAATAAGATGCAGTGAGAACGAAGGAATTGCGTAATGTGGACGTACGATGCAAGGGGATGGAAAATGTTAGCGTAGAGTGGAGACGAGTTGGACGAGCCGATGGAGGAGTAAAAGAGAATAGGTCGGAGATGTAGGAAGGGACATTTGACCTGAGAAGCTTGAAGAGAAGGATGCCCATGAAGTACTTTCTGCGATTGGAAACCGTAAGCCAAGATAGGCTATTGCGAAATGGGGAGATGTCACGACGTACGTTGAAAATGAACCGAATACAATTATTAATAAGTCGCTCCAATATCAAGTTCTGTTCTCCCGTTAGATCGATATAGGCAAGGCAACAATAATCAATAAGAGGTAAAACAAGTGCAGTTATAAGCATGATGCGCAATTTTTTCGATAAAAGATTCTTATTATATTTTAAACGGAAGAGAGTGAAGTTCACCTTGGACGAAATCTGCAAAATATGCTTATGCCACGAGAGATTGGATTGCATAGTGATGCCCAGGTTGCGTGCATGTGAGACATAGGGAAGCTCATTTCCATTGACCCAAATGCGAGGGAGAATCGTGAAATCAATTTGATTGATGTAAGCACCACTACCCAAAATCATAACCTTTGACTTCGTAAGATTCAACGAGTCCATTTTCAACAGCATAATCAAAGATATAATTCACGTCAAGAGTCAGATCGGATAGAGCACGAGCCAGATCCCTGGGGTAGCAGGTAAGATAAATATGTGTATCATCCGCGTAAGTGAGGTATTTGGTATAGTTCAGACCAATTCCAATATCACGGATGAAGATTGAAAAAAGAAGAGGACCAAGAACCGATCCCTGTGGAACACCCATATTGGTGGGGCACCAGGAGGAAACAGTTCCCCTGTCATCAACAACCGCTTGCGATCGCTTCGATAGATATGAGAAAAACCAGGCAAGCACTCCATCCGAGCAACCCAAGAGACGAAGTTTACGTAGAAGTAGGTAATGTGGAACCATGTCAAACGCCTTGCTAAAGTCAAAGAGAACAAGCACCGTTAGTTTTCTGTCATCGACTGCCTGTCTGATATCTTGGTTGAGCTTAAGCAGAGTAGTCATCGTGCTGTAACCCTTCCTAAAGCCCGACTGAAAAGGATCGGCAAGATCATTTACCCGAAGAAAGTCAGTAACCTGACCGAAAACAATTCGCTCCAGGGCCTTAGAGAGCTCGCAGAGGTTCGCGACTGGTCTAGTGTCAGATGGAGACGACGGAGGCACAATTTTGAGCATCGGACGAATGAAGGCACATTTCCATAAAGACGGGAAATTTGACAGACGGAGACTGGCATTGAACATGTCCAGAATGCTGTTAAAAAGAAGCGGGACAGCTTTATTAATCGCATAATTAGAAAGTAAATCAGGGCCCTAGGATAATGAGGAAGAGTGGGGAACAGACAAAACTGACGACAGTGACTCAGCGGTAATCTCAGCAAACTCAAACACAGGTTGAGAGGGAGAAAGTGGGGGGAGACATAGGGAAGATAGAGAGTCTGGATAGGGAATATCAGAAGTTGAGACAGCGGAATAAAACTGATGAAGGATATCAGGAGAAAAGAAGGAAAAGGGGGAAGATCCCCTAGCTTTAGTGAGGCCAAGAGACGACAGCTCCCTCCAAATTCCAGAGGGATCAGAGATCGGCGAGATGCGGGAGCAATAGAAATTATCTTTAGCGATACGTAATTCACTACAAAGGGTATTGCGATATTGACGGTAGACGGCCATGGACAACACATCGCCCATACGCCTAGCTCGATTATAAAGCCAATTTCTATGCTTTATTTTAGATCGTCGTGAATCAGTTAGCCACGGCGCTATCTTTCGAATTGTGGTCCATTGCCTCAGTGGAGCATGAGTATCAAAAGCCTGAGCGATGGCAGACGAAACACCACAGACCATATTGTCAAATTGATCAGGAGAGGAAAGAGTAGAGAAGGACGGAACATTTAATCGGGACAGAGAAGATGACAGCGATGCCATATACTCTGTCACCACAAAATGTTTAAGATCTCTGCGGGCAATCATGTGGGCTGGGCGTGGATCAGGTTGAAACTTATAAGTTAGCTCGAGCAGATCATGACCCACAATGAAGGGAGTCGAGGATTTATTGAAAGAAAGGACCTTGGAGGAAGAATCCACTAGGAAAAGATCGAGTAGAGAGTGAGAAGTACTTGTGTGAAAGGTAGCTCCAGCCTCAACAATATGGAGAGCATGCGAGCTGGCAAATTCACGAAGTGAGTTTGCTTCAAAATTATTCTGTAATAGATTACAGTTGAAATCGCCAGTTACAATTATATTTTGATAGTTAATGGCAATGGAAGAGAAAATGTCCGCAAAATTATGAAATAAAAAGCCTTTAGGGCGTCGATAAATTGTAGCAAACAAAACAGAGCGGTCCTGGGCATTACGAGTCTCAAAGATCAGATATTCCGGAGCATTGGAGAAATCAGGCTTAGAGAGCGCCAATAATTTAAAGCGCAACGATTTATGTATGTAGCAGGCAACCCCGCCACCCCTCTTGCCAACTCGATCATTGCGTAAGAGAAAATAATCTGGCAATTGAACGAGATCGTCTGAAATATTGTCATGAAGCCAAGTTTCCGATACTGAGATAATATGATAAAAGTTAAGAGCAACATGCGCAACAAAGAACGGAAAATGGCCAAGGAGCGAATTGGCATTAAAGGACGCGACCTTGAGGGGTGACATACATGGTTGCATTATAACATTGGGCAAAGTCGGCTTAGAACGTCGCGGTAGTCAGGCAAGTCGATTGAGATCCGACTCGGACTGTAAAATAATAATATCAGGACAGCCATCTCTCCGAACCTTGACAACACCCCGATTAGCCCAAACATAGGTTAGGTTGAGTTCACGAGCTCTAGATTTAGCTAACAGTAAAAGCTTGTGGATATTAGAAGGAAGCAACTCATTGATATAGATACGGTCATCGCGGTTCAGAGAGAAGATGTCACGGACGGTAAGGACCCTTCGAGCTGATACTTTTTCAAGGATGAAATCGCGAGTGGCCGATGATTTCAGACGAACCACCAGCGATCTCTTGGACACAGCTTTCGAGTTGGAATCACGAACGTGAGGATCATTGGGCTGACCCGTTTTCGGTTTCATAACGCGTGAATCCAGAACATCGTCCAAGAGCTGAGAGACGCCCAGAAAAGAAAAGATAGCACTCACAATCTCAGAGTCGGATAGAGAGAGCTCCGCGAACAACAAATTCCGTTGTCGTAGATGAAGCTGGTGCAGCAGATGACCGAGACAAGGATGAAGTCGAGGCAATGAAGGAGGCCATCTCCTGTTTGATTGAGGATATTTCTTCGACGTGTCGTTGTTTTAATGAAGTGATCTCGTCAGCCGACTCGAGAGCTTGGCATTCTATACCCACAACTCTCGACAAGATGTTACTCTGGCCAACAGACAATCCAGCAACCTCCTCACGAATGGTGGACACTGTTTGAACAACTCCAGCCACCGTGCCTTGGATATTATCATACTGCTGCATCATGTCGAATTTCAAGGTCTCAATTTTTTGCTCAAGTTTAGCATCAAAGGCAGTTGTAAGATCATTTTTAAGTTTATCGATTTTTTTATCGAGCTTGGAGTCAAGGGCCACAGCATTGGCCTGTAACTGGCACATCACGTCATCAATCGTGAAGCAAGGTGCAGCAGTAGACGCTGCAGTTGCAGTGGTGGCTATTGCGGTTGCAGTAGTTGGCGCTACAGTCGCTTGCATCAAAGTGGGAAGCGCCAGATTCGAACGGTCAGGTGATGTTGTGGGCGAGCGCTTGAGCGTGGTCGACCGACGTCGCATGCATTGTTCGCATTTGAATATTGACGAGCCAGATTCCGAAGGGTCGAATTTGTATGCAGATTTAATGCATGAAAGGTGAAAGTCATGCGAACAACCACCCGCACAAGAGGTAGAAGGGTCTTTGCGTTTGATAACGCGATCGCAGATCGCACAGATTGGAGCCATGGTAATATGAAATGAGACGAATTCTCAATCAATCGATCAGCGATCGATAAAGGTGTACGCGAGTAGGTAATTAGAATTCTTGTAGTCCCTGATGATAAGATAATGATCCGGTAATCGACAGAGCTCGTTATAGATAATTGCTCATAAAGTGACTCCCAGCAGATGACGTCACGGTCTCACGTAGTGTGGTGTAAGTGATGGAAAGATCCCGACAGATGGCGCCACCAGTCCACGATGGAGAAAAAGGCAAGGTTTACCGGTGAGCAAAAAGCGCACCAGTGGGCAACCCAAAGTTTGAGGTTAGGAAAACCGTCAAATCCAAAA